>CAUYLG010007410.1:0-19715 GCA_963573385.1 Cacajao melanocephalus
AGTTGCTCTACTTGAGGAATATCTTTGTGGTGTTCTCTGGATTACCTGGAGTTGAGTATTGTCCTGGCTTACTAGGTTAGGAAAATTTTCCTGAATAATATCCTGAAGAATATTTTCCAACTTGGATTCATTCTCTTCATTACATTCAGGTAAACCTATCAGTCGTAAATTAGGTCTTTTCACATAGTCCCACATTTCTTGGAGACTACTCGTTCCTTTTTACTCTTTTTTCTCCATTCTTGCCTTCTCATTTCATTTCATTAAGTTGTTCTTCGACCTCTAATATCCTTTCTTCTGCTTGATGAATTCGACTGTTAAAACCTGTGCATACTTCGCGACGTTCTCGTATTGTGTTCTTCAGTTCCATTAATTCACTTATATTCCTCTCTAAATTGTCTATTCTCGTGAGCATTTCGTCAAACCTTTTTTCAAGATTCTTAGTTTCTTTACATTGGGCTAGAACATGTTCTTTTAGCTCAGAAAAGTTTCTATTATCCACCTTCTAAAGCCTAATTCTGTTAATGGATCTCACTTGTTCTCCGTCAGGCCTTGTTGCCTTGATGAGGAACTGTGATCCCGCAGAGAAGGAGAGGCATTCTGATTTTGAGTATTCTCAGCCTTTTTATGCTGGTTTCTTCCCATCATTGTAAGTTTATCCACCTGTCGTTTGTAATTGCCAACTTTCAAATTAGGTCTCTGAGTGGATGTCCAACTTGTTGATTCCCAGCGCCGAAATCTGAGCAACCCACTGCGCCAACTAAAACAGCAGCATTTAGATTCATGGTGCTTTTCTGCCCGGGAATCTCCAGTCTGGCTTCCCTCTTGAATCCCTTTTTCAATCAGGTAAATAGGCAAATCTGCCTTCCCGAAGCTCCAAATGTCAACCAGAAGGGGACTCAGTCCTGTTGACTCTGCACCGAGAACCGCCGCGCCAGGGTGCTGGCAAAACCACCATGCCCGCCACAAGAGTCGCGCTGGTGACCCGTGGGGCTCCTCTGCTGGGAATCTTCTGGTCCGTGGGCAACAAAAATTCATCTGTAATTGTGGTGTCCTCTTGTTCTGTGCGCTTTCTCCGGGAGCTACAATCCTGAGCTGCTAGTAGTCAGCCATCTTGGATCTCTCTCCCCAGCCATCGTCTTTCTATTTTTTTAAATACCTGTTAACCATCCCCATTTCCTCCCAGCCCCTGAATACCATTCCCAGCCTCTAGTAACCATCCTTTTGCTCTCCATGAGTTCAATTATTTTAATTTTTAGCTCCCACAAATAAGTGAGAACATGTAAACTTTTGTCTTTCCGTGCTTTGCTCATTTCCCTTGACATAATGACCTGCAGTTCCATCCATGTTGTTGCAAATGGCAGGATCTCCATTTTTTTTTTAAGGCTAATTAGTAATATCTGATTGTGTATTTGTACCACATTTTCTTTATCTGTTTTTTTGTTGATGGGCACTCTTAGTTTGATTCCAGATCTTGGCTATTGTGAATAGTGCTGCAATAAACATGGGGATGGAGAGATCTCCTTCAGTCTACTGATTTCGTTTCTTTTGGGTACATAACAGGGAGTAGGATTGCTAGAGCATATGGTAGCTCTATTTTTTAGTTTTTTGAGGAACTTCCAAACTGCTCTTCATAGTGGTTGTACTAGTTTATATCTCCACCAACAATGTATGATGGTTCCCTTTTCTCTATATTCTCATCAGCATTTGTTATTGCTTGACTGTTAGATAAAAGTCACTTTATCTGAGGTGAGATTATATCTCACAATTTTGATTTGCATTTCTCTGATGATCAGTGATGTTGATCACCTTCTCATATGCTTGTTTGCCATTTGTATGTCTTCTTTTGAGAAATTTCTATTCAGATTTTTTGCCCATTTTTAATTGTATTACTAGATTTTTTTTTCCCAATAGAGTTGTTTGAGCACCTTATATATTCTGATTTTAATACCTTGTCAGAGGATAGTTTGCACATATTTTCTCCCATTGGGTTGTCTTTTCACTTGGTTGATTGTTTCCTTCACTGTACAGAAACTTTTTAACTTGATGTAATACCATTTGTCTATTTCTGCTTTGTTTGCCTGTGTTTGCAGGGTATTACTCAAGAAATCTTTGACCAGTCTAATATTCTGAAGAGTTCCCTCAGTGTTTTCTTGTGGTAGTTTCATAGTTTGAGATATAATATTTCGGTCTTTAATGCCTTTTGATTTCATTTTTGTATGTAGTGAGAGATAGGGGTCTAGTTTCATTTTTGCATATGGATTTCTAGTTTTCTCAGCATTATTTATTGAAGAAACTTCCATTTCCTCAATGTATGTTCTTGACATCTTTGTCAAAAATTAGTTCACTATAGACGTATGGATTTGTTTCTGGGTTCTCTTTTCTGTTTCATTGGTCTATGTGTCTGTTTTTATGCCAGTATCATTGCTGTTTTAGTTACTGTAGCTCTGTAGTATAATTTGAAGTCAGGTAATGTGATTCCTCGAGTTTTGTTCTTCTTGCTGAGGATAGCTTTGGCTATTCTGGTTTTTTTGCGGTTCCATATAAATTGTAGGATTATTTTTTTTGTATTTCTGTGAAGAATGTCATTGGTATTTTGGTAGGAATATCGTTGAATATATAGATTGTTTTGGGTAGTATGGACATTTTAATAGTATTGTTTCTTCCAATCCATGAACATGGAATATTTTTCCATTTTAAAAAAAATTCTCTTAAATTCCTTGCATCAATGTTTTATAGTTTTCATAGCTCTTTCACTTCTTTGGTTATTTCTTAGGTATTTAATCTTCTTCATAGCTATTGTAAATGGGATAACTTTCTTGATTTATTTTTCAGATTGTTCACTGTTGGTATACAGAAATGCTACTGACTTTTGTATGTTGATTTTGTATTCTGCACCTTTACTGGATTTGTTTTTCAGTTCTCAGTTTTTTGCTGGAGTCTTTAGGTTTTTCTAGACATAAGATCATATTGTCACCAATAAGGATAATTTGACTTTGTCCTTTCCAATTTGGATGCCCTTTATTCTTTTCTCTTGTCCAGTTGATCTAGATAGGACTTTCAGTACTTTGTTGAATAACAGTGGTGAAAGTGGGCGTCCTTGTCATGTTCCAGATCTTTGAGAAAAGTCATTTTTTTCCCATTCAGTGTGAAACTAGCTATGGGTCTGTCATATATGGCTTTTATTGTGTTGAGGTATGTTCTTTCTATACCCAGTTTTTTGAGGATTTTTATCATGAGAGGATGTTGAATTTTCTCAAATGCTTTTTTAGTATCAATTGAAATGATCATATGGGTTTTGTCCTTCATTCTATTGATTTGATGTATCATATTGATTGCTTTGCATGTGTTGAACCATCCTTGCATCCATAGGATAAATCCCACTTGGTCCTAAGGAATGATCTTTTTAATATGTTTTTGGATTCAGTTTGCTAGTATTTTGTTGAGAACTTTTACATCAGTATTTATCAGGGATACTAGCCTTCGGTGTTCTTTTTTGATGTACCTTTGTTGGTTTTGGTATCAGATTAATGCTGGACTTGCAGAAAGAGTTTGGAAGTATTCCTTCCTCCTCTATTTTTCCAAATAATTTGAGTAGGATTGTTATTACTTCCTTAAATATTTGGTAGAATCAGCAATAAAGTCATTGTGTTTCAGGTATTTCTTTACTAGGAAACTTTTTATTACAGCTTTCATCTTGTTACTTGATATTGGTCTGTTTAGGTTTTGGATTTCTTCATGGTTCAATCTTGATAGGTTGTATGTGTCTAGGAATTTATTCATTTCTTCTAGATTTTCTATTTATTGGCATATGTTGCTCATAGTAGCCTCTAATTATTTTAATTTATGTATCATTGGTTGTAATGTCTCCCTTTTTATATCTTATTTTATTTATTTGGGTCTTCTGTCTTTTTTTCCTACTCTGGCTTAAGAGTTTGACAATTTTATCTTTTCAAAAAGCCAACTTTTCATTTGGCTAATCTTTTATATTGTATTCTTCATTTTAATGTCATTTATTTTTGCTGTGATGTTTATTATTTCCTTTCTTGTAATAATTTTGGATTTTGTTTGCTCTTGCTTTTATACTTCTTTAAAATGCATTGTGAGGTTGTTTATTTGATATTTTTCTACTTTTTTGATGTAGGCACTTACAGTGACAAAATTCCCTCTTGTTCTGTTTTTGCTGTATCTCTTAGATTTTGGTATGTTGTTTTTTCATTATCATTTGGTTTAAGAACTTTTCAGTTTCCTTCTTAATTTCTTCATTGACTCACTCTTCATTCAGGAGCATATTGTTTAATTTCCATGTGTTTGTATACTTTACAAAATATCTCTTTTTGTTGATTTCTAGTTTTATTCCATTGTGGTCAGAGAAGATGTCTGATATTACTTCAATTTTTTGGAATGTTTTGAGGCTTGTTTTGTGGTCTAATATATGGTATATCCTTGAGAATGATGTACGTGCTGAAGAAAAGAATGTGTGTTCTACAGCCTTTGAATGAAATATTCTGTAAACATCTATTACACCCATTTGGTGTATAGTGTAGATTAAGTCTGATGTTTCTTTGTTGATTTTCTGTTTGGAAGATCTGTCCAGTGCTGAAAGTGGTGTGTTGAAGTCTCCAGCTATTAATGTATTGAGCCTATATCTCCCTTTAACTCTAATAATATTGGCTTTATGTATCTGGGTGCTCCAGTGTTGTGCATATATATTTACAACTGTTATATTGTCTTACTGAATTGTCCTCTTTATTATTATATGGTGACTTTATTTGACTCCTATTATAGTTTTTGTCTTGAAATCGATTTTAAGTGTAGCTACTCCTGCTGTATTTTGTTTTCCGTTGGCATAGAATATTTTTTTCCACCCCTTTATTTTCAGCCTGTGTATGTCTTTTCAGATGAAATGTGTTTGTTGCAGGCAGAAGATCATTGAATCCTACCTTTTCTTAAAAAAAAAATCTGTTCAGCCACTCTTTGTCTTTGGATTTGAGAGTTTTGTCCATTTACATTCAGTGTTATCCGGCTACTTTCAAGGTTTTTCTCTCCTTGATTTTCAGCAGTTTTACTCTGATAGGCTTAAAGTTATGAATTCATTCAGAACTTACTTCTTTCTAAAGGAATTGTTTTAAGAGAATCAAAGAGGTGGGATGATGATGATGATTATTATTATTTTGTAAGACAGGGTCTTACTCTGTCACTCAGGCTGGAGTGCTGTGGTGTGACTCTGGGTCACTGCAGCCATGACCTTCCATGCTTAGGTGATCCTCCCACCTCAGCCTCTCAAGTATCTGGGACTACAGTGTGTGCCACCATGCCAGGCTAATTTTTGTATTTCATGTTGAGATGGGGTTTCACCATGTTGCCCAGGCTGGTCTTGAACTCTTGGGCTCAAGTGATCCACCTGCTTTGGCCTTTCAAATGCTGAGTTCACATGCATGAACCACTATTCCTGGCCAAGTTTTTATTTTCTAAAAGAAACAAGATGAAAATAAAGCACTAGGTAATGAGAGTTAGTTAATATAAAGTACCAGGTTCCTCTTTTACATACTTTTACATATTCCTTCTTATACCTATTCTTTTTGTATGTGTATGCATTCCTTCATACACATATGCTTTTACATATTCTTCTTAACAGAAGAATGATAGCAGTGCAAGAAGTGAGTCAGGAAAGGTCCAAGGAAATCTAACATGGTTCCCTCTTCTGTGCCAGGAAAGTAGGAGAAGTGAAGGAAAAGGTACCATCCTCTCCTCTTCTTCCTCTATTTAGAACATCAGGAAAGAATGTAATTTTTAGGAATCATGTGCTTATTATAGTATGGATTTTATTACATTGTCTTTTTTCTTGTTTTATGATGAGGTAATACATTTTGAAAGTACAAATGTTTTTTCTTTTAATGGAAAACATTTTGTTAGTTCAGAAATATTACACAAAGTTAAGGATCTTGAAAATGGTAGAAGATTGTTATTATAAAAGATAAATTATTTTATCCAAATGAATGCCAATCTATAATGAAGCCTATCATGCTACTGAAGGATTTTTCCTTCCATGTACGAAATTCATTTTATATTAGCATCAGTGAAGTCTCTCATAGTCCTGTTGCTCAGGACAAGAATATGTAGAAAAAGGAAAACGAGAAACTTTATTATTTAAAATATGAGTCTTTTACAGTCACTAAATTGTTTTGCAATAAAAACGATGAATGGCTTTTCTTTTGATAATAATATGAAAAAGTGTTTGTACTAAATCCTGTAAGCCAGATATTTGTGTTAGTGAATTGATATTGTATGATGGAAAGTATCTGAAGCATTTTGGTTTCTTGAAAGGTTATGTTGTGAAAAATTTGTTTTGTAAGAGTAGACATACAAAAAGCATATGCTATTGTTATTATCTAGAATCCAATAAAAGATAGCTTTTTCAAAATTATTACCACATGTGTGTAGGAGTTGCTTTTGCAGTTAGGTTATTTTAGATACCAGAATAATTTGTTTCATATTTTAAGCATAGAAATGCTCCTTCAAATTTAATATCCCTGTGACTCTAGCATGATATATGTTAAAAATAGCACAGAATAAAATATCTTGGCAAGTAATTGAAATAATAAATTCTCTAAGTAATCTCTTGAATGAAATAAGGATATTTGCAGGAACATTGTATGTGTGCAGTATCTGTGAGGAATCTTTCCTAAATCTATGAAATGCAAGACTTTTGTCTTAAACCTCATAATTTAAAAAAGCAAGAACACAAAGCAGTTTGAATGATAAACAATTCAGTGGTAAATGCAATATAGTGTACTTTTCAATTTTCAAATTGTAACCTATATTTGCCTTTAAAATATCACTTAGTTGTGTATATACAGTAACAAAAATAAGATTTTTTTTTCCTACTTGTAGTCTGTGTTTATTGGATGTTAGATGTTGGCAACATCCTGAAGTCATTGAACCCAAAGGGACTTTTCAGCCTGTCGCAATAGTGGTAGCAGAAGTAATTAATAATCGTAAAGAAGGCCAATTCTTATTTCTCATTTTGAAGAGCATGTGTTTGTTGTGGTCTGTTACTATTGATGGTTTATCATATACCATCTAGGATTTCAAAAGAGATTTCTTATTAGCAATGACATGTGTTTATAAAATTGGCTTGTTCAGTTTAGAAGTATAATCTTTGCCTTAGCTATTGCATTTTTTTTTTTTTTTTTGTAAACACTCATCCCTTAGTATGTGTGGAAGATTGGTTCCGGGAATTCCTGCAGATCCAATATCTGTGAATACTCAAGTCTCTTATATATAATGGCTTAATATTTGCTTATAACCTATGTACATTCTCCTGTATTATTTATGTCATCTCTGGATTATTTACAAAATTGACTGCAATGTAAATGCTATGTAAATATTTGTAAAACTGTATTATTTAGGGCATAATGACAAGAAAAAAGTCTGTGTTCAGTACATATGCAACCATCTTTTTTCTTTTTTTTTAGTATTTTTGATCCATGGTTGGTTGAATTCATGGATGCAGAACCTATGAATATAAAGGGTTGATAATATATGTTACTAATTAATTCCTCAACTGTAGGCCCTGATAGTCATTTATTGAAATATTGTCACTTTATATGCTCAGAAATGCAGTTCTAACCCAAACCAACTGCTAGGTATTGTTAGCACATCTGCAAAGTGGCCTAAATAGCTGTATGATGAATAAGTCAAAAACCATGTGGGAGTGAAGTGACACATGCTCATTAGTGTGTATGTGTATAGTGGAGCTGGGATTGGGATTTCGTTGTGCAAATGAATAAATGCCATCTTCTGACTGGTAAAACGCAGGTAAGCAGGATGTTGTTAGTGTGATATTCTCAGAGGCTCAGGCAGCTAGCTGACTGTATGCCTCATAAAGACATCACTAGTAGGAAGCATAGCAATAAAGGGTCTGCAGCACCCACTGAGAAATGCGGAATCATGTTAGGAAGGATTGGATTTGGAGGACACAGCTCATCCCAGACCCCACTTTTCTCTTTAGAGAACAAACTAAGGCCAGAATTAAGGGATAAGGAACCCAGAGGTTGTGAAAACAAATTTAGAAAAAGGTTGATATATCAAGATTAGCCTAAACTTTCATGTAGGAGTGAAGTAGATGGAAAAGTAGAGATTATGGAGTTTCTGAAATTCACTGTTTTTGCTGGATTGTGCTGACACATTATCATTGCTAAGATGTCTGTTCAGAAGATCTAGTTATTCACTAAAGGTCTGATGTTTGGCAGCTTGTGTTTATAGAGGTATAGGAAAGCAGTATCCATCACAGTTCTCTACTTAGGATTTATATTTCCCTACTGAACTTTGTGCCGTAATGATTCTCCATCTCAATCAGTTGACAGCATACCTAAATGATTGTGGCAGTTTTCAAGAGATGAATAGATTTCTCTTTGGAATTTTGAAAATGCAAGCCCATATCATCACACTATGAAAGGCGTTTTAAAAATAGATTTTGTATTTATTGGTTTTCAATCCTGACATAGCTTTTATGAGGCAAATGAGAAGCCTCCATCTCTCATTTCTGGCCTCTTAGGAGCCACTAACTATACACATATGGAGGAAAATGAAGCATTTTTAAAGCAATGTAAAAATAAACATTACATCAATTGGTATAGATTGTATTTTTAAGTACCAGTTACTTTTTTGCACAATGGAAAGAATATGGACATTGGAATCAAAGTGAGCTTGGTTCATTTATTATTTAGGAAATCTTGAGCCAATCTGTCACTTCTCTGAGCCTGAGTTTCCTCATCTGCAAAATACAGGTGACAATAATGAGAGCTTAGATCTGTGGTTCTCAGTCTTGATGAGGGTATTTAAATAAAACTGATGCCTGGATCCCAGGAGTATTGCATAGACGTATTTGAAAGAAGATTCTCAGGTGATTCTAACACATAATAGGATTGAGAATCACCAGCCTAGAATAAGATAATAGTGAATGAATCCAAGATTTCCAAGACTTCAAATTATAACACGTGTGAGCTAGAAGTAGTTTAACTGCTTCATTTTGCAAATGAGGAAACTCAGAAGCAAGTAAGTAAATTGATTTGGTGACTTTTTATATAGGGGCATGAAGCAAAGGAAGAATTATTGTTATTCTTTGGAACATAGGTGATGGGTTAATTGTAGTAATATTGTAAGAAATAAGAAGTTAGGAAAAGGGACCAGGTTTATGAGAAAGAAAAGCTTGGTTTCTAAACTGTTGAATATATGGTGACCAAGATACATCGATGGAAATAAAAGTGAATGAAAGTCTCTTTTAAACTGGGAATACTCATACTCATGTAAGTGAATATAATTCAAGTGGAAATAGTTAGAAGGATCCTGCCATATGGTATTGGAGGTTACAGACAACAGGTTAGGCTGGCACCTGTCAGCACAGAATTAGTAGCTAATATAACACTGAATTCTCATAGAGTTAGTAGAGCATGGGAAGAAGAAAGGTATGAATAAAATATTTAGGGATTCTCATAATTAGGAGGCAGAATGAAGAGCCCTTAAAGGAAACCAGGGAAGGTAGAGAAGTAAGAGAGAGAAGTTCAGGGGCATTGGAGCCAAATAAGTGGCACATAGCACAACAAATATCTGTGTGTCTGCAAGACCTGTGCTTCCCAGTGTCTGCTGGGTATCACCTTAGTGTTGAGGAGCTGTCTCAAAATTCAGGCTTGCTTGCTTCATCACCTCATTCACCCGACAAAATCCACCGCTCCTCCTACAGTGTGTCTAATCTTGATAGATGGCTTCTTACCCAACTTTCCCAGGCTAACGCTTAGGAATCATCTTTGACTTCTGTCATTGTTTTTCTACATTTAATTGATCATCGTATAGTATTATTTATTCTATTTTCTCATGTTTTTGTTCTATTCATTGTCATTACACTATTTCTACTAATTCCAAAGCCTACGATGTAGATTTTTTTAAAAACCACATTTGTCGGAAATGTTATAATTTCTGCTATATTGGAAGTGAAACCATGGTCATTATGTATATAATTCACTCATTCTGGGCAAGAGCACCCATAAAGACACATCCAGATGGGCCATGGATAGGATGACAATATAATACTCATCCAGAATGGGATATTTCTGAGAGTAAAAGGGGATTCTATTAATAATTTTACCAGGATAACAGGCATTAAAAGGGATTGCCTTGCACAACCAGTATATATGGCTATACTAGCTCCCTGGTTCCCAGCTGGGAGCAATTCCCTACCCCAGGGAATATTTGGCAATGCCTGGGGACAGAGCAGGAAGGATTGATTTTGGTATTTATTGGTAGAGGCCAGGAATGCTGCCAGATATCCCTATGATACATGGGACAGTCCCCACAAGAAAGACTTACTTGGCTTTTTGCATTTAATTAATTCAGCAAGTGTTTATTTAACCTCCTTCTCTATGCCACCCACTGTGCTAGATTCTGGGAATATATTCATGAGCAAAGCAGTCATGGTCACTGAATTCATGGAACTTGTAGTGGGAGAGACCAAGATTAAGTATGTAATTGCTCAAATAAATATATCACTCCAACAGTGAGAAATACTGTGAAGGAATAGTACCTGGCACTTTGGGAGCATGTAACAAGAGACCTGGCTTCGAATGTGAAGTGAGGGGAAATTTTTATGACATATCTAAATCCAAAGGCTAAGTAGCCCTGAACCAGACAAAGATCCTTTTTAAGAAGAGGTGAAGAAGAGCATATCAGGTTCCAAAGGGGCATGGAAGATGACCACTTCAGATAACTGGAAGAAGGCCAGAGTGGTAGGAGGACTTGAGGTAGGGGATGGGAGGTAGGTGATGAGAGGAGGCTGATGAGGTAATCCAGGGGTCTGTTTAAAGGGTTTTGATGTCTAAATGGGAAACCATTGGAAGTTTCTGATCAAGGAAATGATCAGATTTGTATTTTATGGAAGACCACATTTCTGAAATATTATCTAATTGTGTCACTACCTTTGTTATTATATCTTGCTTAAAGAGACTGAGTGCTTACAACATTTGAGATCTGTCCTAGTCTGACTCATTTGCATTTGTGACTCATCTCTCACTCTGTATATTCTTCTCATATGCCCACCTTGCTTCTGTTAGAAAGCTGCCTTGCTTCATCTCAAAAATGTCTACATATTCCTAGGCAGGTGGATCACTTGAAGTCAGGAGTTCAAGACCAGCCTTGCCAACATGACGAAACCCTGTCTCTACTGAAAATACAAAAATTACCCAGTCACGGTGGCATGTGCCTGTAATCCCAGCTACTCAAGAGGTTGAGACAAGAGAATTGTTTGAACCTGGGAGGTGGAGGTTGCAGAGTCCAGCTTGCGCCACTGCACTTGAGTCTGGGTGACAGAGTGAGAATCCATCTCAAAAAAAATGTCTATATATTAACCTTTCTGCCCTTATCGAATTCTTTCTTAGGTCATTTCTTCTCTGAAGCATTCTTTTCCCTCACTGTCTGATTTTTTGGGTCTTCCCCTTTGTTTTTTTGTCTTATGTGTCTCTATATTATTCACTATACTTTAAATTTCTTGAGGGGAATGACCATTGTAACTTGCCTATCTTTAGCCTCTAGAATGGTGCCTGAACATTGTAGGTGCTAACTAAATATTTTTTCATTAATAAAAGGAGTTGTGTCAAATCATTATAAACATATTTTGAGTATGAAATAGGCATATCTAAAAGTTAACATCATTTTCTTTTTTTTGGTTAGCAATTTACTTGTTTCATCTGTGAACATAATTAGATTTAATAATCTTGTGTTGACTTTCTAGTAAGTCTAATAAGAGTTTTAAAAGAACAGAGTAACCTCTGAGTTCCTGATACACAAAAATTTCTTTTCTACAAAAGATATTTTGTTCGGTCTCCCTTCTATAACCTCTGTGATTTCTGCAATTTTTTGTGACAACTTCTTTTTGTGCAGAGTTCTTGCTACTTTGATATCTTTGAAAGCTGGCCTTGGCTCCTCCATTTTACTTGTCCTTTTCTTGGGCATTTTAATTACCATGTCTCTCCCATTAAGTAATCCAGCTCTTGATTATTGAGACTAATGGTGAATAGCAATAGCAAATGAAAGCCATTTACATAAACCTCAAATTACACCTTAAAAAATTTCTGCTCTTGAGAAGTCAGCGTGGCATAGAGAGCAAAACACACCTCAGTATACATCAGGAAACTGAGATTCTAGGTTTGATTGTTCCTGGCTCCCAGGTTTTTGTGTTCAGAATGAGCTGTGTATGTGGAAATGTATTGATACGAAGCTTTGGCTGAGAGATGGTTATGTAAGAAAGGACCAAAAAGACATAATTATTTTTAGAAATAGCACAAGTAGCTCCCCAGAACACATTTGCTAAACATATGTGGGTAATTTGTTAAATGCCTGACTTATTTCCAGGAAAGGGTTAATACAGCAGAAAATTTTGGCCCAGAATCATGTCTTCTTTTATGCATTAGGTAAGGACTTCAATATCTAATTTCCTTTCTTTTTTCCTAACAAATGTTCTTTATGGAAGGATTTGTTGCTCTGATCTTCCACTGTAGAAGCACGAATTTTCTTCTTTTCTTTGGGAACGAATATATCTGAATACTTTCCTTCTTGGCATTTATACATTCAAGGTTCAGTGCTAGATTAGAGCTATCACTTGCTTTGTTTTTCTATACTTCATCTACCCTATATTTTATTGCTTTTTGTAAGGTAAAATTTACATACATTGAAAGATACAAACCTAAAATGTGCAGTTTTGACAAATGGATGTATCTGTCTTACCCACACGTCTCTCAAGTTATAGAACATTTCCATCACTTAGAAAGTTTTCTTGTGTCCTTTTCCTGCTGATCCCCACTTGCCTGCCCCTAGGTAACTGCTGTTCATATTCTTTTTTTCACAATAGATTTAAGTATTTAAGATCCCTATAAATGAGATCATACAGTATGTTATTTTAATCTTTGTCTTATTTTGTTAAACATACTATTTTTTTTAACATTCATATATGTTGTTGCATGTAACAGTGGCTACTTATTTTTCTATTACTGAGTCGTGTTCCAGTCAATGAATATACCATAATTTTAAAATCTCTTCTGTATAAATCTTTTTGTGGACATATGTTTTCATTTATCTTGGATAAATGACAAGGAGTAGATTTGCTGAGGTAAAGTGTTGGTATATATTTATTCCTTTAAGAAACTGCCAAAACTTTTTGCAAAGTAGTTAGACTGTTTTACATTCTTACCAGTGATATATGAGAGTTCTGACTGCTCAACATTCTTACCAACATTTAGTACTGTCAGTCGTTTTAATTTAGATATTCTAATGTATGTGTGGTGGTAGCTAATTGTGATTTTAATTAGCATTTCCCTCATAACTAATGATGAGCATTTTTTATGGCTTATTGGCCATTTTTATACTTTACTCTGTGAAACATATATTCATTTCCTTTGCCCAGTTCATTTTTTTTTGTTGTTGTTATAGTTGCTCTTTATATAGAAAGATACAAATCTTTTGTTGAAAATTTGTTTTGTGAATATTTTCTCCCAGTCCTTGGCATGGCTGTTAATTTTTTTAACAGTGATTTTTGATGAGCAGAAGTTTTGAAACTTGAAGAAGTCTAGTTTGTAATTTTTCTTTTAAGGTTTTTGCTTTCTGCGTCCTAAGAAATCATTGTCTGTTACAGGTCATCAAGATATTGTCTTATGTTTTCTTCAAAAAGCTTTATAAGTTTAGCTCTTATTTTTAGGTCTGTGATCCACCTCAAATTAATTTTTGTGTATAATGTGAGGTTCATTTTTTTCCAAATGGTTATCCATGTGCTCCAACACTATTTATTGAAAGGATTTTCCTTTCCTCGTTGAATTTCTTTGGCAACTTTGTTGAAAATCAGTTGAGCATGAGTGTGGGTTTTTTTTTTTTTTGGGAGTCTTTATTCTGTTCCATTGATCTACTTAGTCTCATGCCAGTACCACATTGTCTTGTTTACTGCATATAGATTTATAGTGTATCTTGCATTCACTTGTGAAACCCCTTCATACCTATTCCTCTTTTTTCAGGATTGTTTTGTTATTTGGGGTTTTTTGCATTTCTGTACAAATTGTGGAAATCAACTTGTTACTTAAAAAAAATAAAGCTTGCTGGAATTTTCTTCTGGAGTGTGTTGCATCTATAGATCACTAGTGAGAATCAGCATTTTTTTTTAAAAACAATATTAAGTCTTTAAGGCTGTATCTTTTTAAAGTGTATTTCTGTTCATGTCACTTACCAGCTCAGAAGCTTTCACTGATTCTACAAGTACATAGAGTTAAAATATTAGGCAGTTTTGTTGCCAATAATCTAATTCCTCTTTTTTTTTTTTTTATACACTACATGTTGCATCCAGGTTCCTTGTTCTTTTGCATACATAATCTAAACTTTTATCTCTTCATATTTTTATTCTCTTAACATCCTCCATTCTGGGTGTTCTTCACACCTACGCTCCACATCCACAGGCCCAAATATCACAGGCACTTATGTTATAATGTAATACATTACAAAGTAACAATGGAGGATTTTAAAAAATAAATTATCTTGGATTAGGTCACTCAAAATTTATATAACTTTATAATCGGACAGACAACAAAGTAAACAAAACAGAACATTCCCAAATAAAAAAGAAAAAGCCAAACCCCAATAACAATCATAATAAAGTATAATTTTAATTGTAAGCAGAAAGGTGAAGATAGCTCAAACAAAGGGTTGAGGGAGAATAATGGGATAATTGTGCATTGTATACAGTCATGTGCTTTGTTTTTCTGTTGCTGTTTGGAGTTTCAAACATATTGGGAAAAAACGAGTATGAACTTCAAAGTTCTGTTGACATTATTTCCTGGTCTGTGAACCACATAGGAGTTAATTCAGATATCACAAACAGTCATTGAAGAACAAATGTTCTTTCATGTCCGGCAGCATAAGCTTTTTTCCCACCATTAAAATTCCCCTGACTCTCCTGATTAGAAATGGCATTCCTACTTCTGAATACTAAAGTACTTTATACTTGTTTTATTGTAGTTATGTGTTCTACCCCCTTTTATCCTTATCAAAGTATATTAAAGTTGTATTCTTTCATGGGGTTACAGTCTTTTTGAGCTAATTTCTGATTTAATTTATTTGTCTATGTTCTGTAGCACTTCAAATGGTATTCTGCATATAACAGGTGTTTGAAAATATTTGATGAACAATGGATGAATGAATAAATGATGAGTCAGTGAAATATAGTAGAGAAATGAATGAGAAGTGAAGATTAAATTAAAAAGGAGGCTGTAACAAAATTGTACCTAGTGTTCCTGCCCTTTTTGTTTTCTATTTCAGTGTTAATTTGGTAAAGGCACTAAAGGATCCAAAGCTGCTTTGACTATAAGAATGTAATTATAATTTGAGGTAATTCCTATATGAAAATCTTTTCTATTTTATTTAAGACATACTTGTCTATACAAGACTAATCAGTAGGTCATATCACTGTTAGAGTTTGTAGATATTCATTAACTCACTTTATAACCCAGATAATTTTAAAAATTGATAACTGTTATTAAGAGATTTTTATTTTTTTTCTAGATATACAAAGTTGGCACCTGCTGAAGGTAGTAACTTCTAGTAACTTCTAAATGGCTATCAAATATATCTTTGCTGCTGAATTCCAAATAGATGTGTTAGCTAGATTCATTTCAACATGAGGAAGTAGCCATAATCATTTGGTATTTAGCCTTGTAAAGCAAATATTCACTTAACATTTTGTGTGTTCTCCTTTTCCTTTTCTCTTTGAGCATTGTGCTTAGAAAAATAATGGAAAGACCCTATAGTTTATTTAAAATACAATTCAGTTAAGTGTAAAATCATTCTATTCTGTAGAATTTTATATTTGTTAAAAACATAGCCAATTCTAAAGAAAATCATTTTGTATGAAGTGTTATTTGGTGCCTTCTGAAGGCAGCTGTGTTTTATTGGAGTTTCAGATTTGAAGCCGGAAAGGCTGGCTCTCAACTGCAGCTCTGCTTATTATCTTCTGGCAATCATGATCTATTAATTCCTTTTCTCTGGGTTTCTTTCCTCTTCTTTTTTTTTTCTTTTTGGTTAAGTAGAGGCAATACCTTTTTTTTCATAAGGCTATTGGGGGATTAAATGAGATAATGTGTTTTTACTCCCTAAAGATGTTTTGAGTTTGTTTCCTCTCTCTTCCCATCCATCTTGTCTGGGCCCCCATCTTTTCTTGCCTGAATTTACTGTGTTAACTTTACCCAAAGTGGTTTCTTCACATTGAAATCAGAAGAGATCTTTGTCAAAGATGAATTTGATCACGTCAATCCTGTGCTTAAAACCCTTGCATGGGCCAGGTGTGGTGGCTCATGGCTGTAACCTTAACATTTTGGGAGGCCAAGGAGGGTAGATCACATGAGACCAGGAGTTTGAGACCAGCCTGGCCAACGTGGTGAAATCATGTCTAATAAAAATACAAAAATTAGCTGGGCATGGTGGTGTGTGCTTCTGTAATCCCAGATACTTGAGAGGCTGAGGCATGAGAATTGCTTGAACCCAGGAGACAGAGGTTGCAGTGAGCCAAGATCATGCCATTGCACTCCAGCCTGGGCAACATAGCAGGACTCTGTCTCAAAACAAAACAAGACAAAACAAAACAAAACAGCAAAAACCCCTTGCATGACTTCCCATTGCTTGAAGATAAAATTCACCACCTTTAGTGGAGTCTAAGAGTCTGAATAATTTAACCTTATGTGATTCCTTGGCCCAATCTTGACTTAATTGCCTTCTGAACTTTCTTTGCTCCTGCTACTCTTGGCTTCTTATTTCACTGAATGTTTCATGTATCTTCTTCTTTTGGAGTCTTTACATATGTTGGTTCTTCTTGAACAAGGTTTTTACAACATTTGTCCCCTTATAGCTCTGTTCCTCCCTCCCCAAGTCTCTCTTTATATTTTGGCTTAAATGTCACTTTTTCAGACAGTGAGGTCTCTTGTAACCATTATCCCTATCCTTCAATCTCATATTCCCACTGCCTGGTTCAAGTTTCTTTGAGATCTGTATTTATGTATCTATATCTACTCTGGCTACTTTACTTTTAAAAAAATTATTATTTTTAAAATATTTTAATTTCCATAAGTTTTTGGGGAACTAGGGGTATTTGGTTACATGAGTAAGTTCTTTAGTGGTGATTTGTGAGTTTTTGGAACACCCATCATCCGAGCAGTATACACTGAACCCAATTTGTAGTCTTTTATCCCTCATCCCCCTTTCATCCTTTCCCGCCAAGTCCCCAAAGTCCATTGTATCATTCTTAAGCCTTTGAATCCTCATAGCTTAGCTCCCACTTAAGAGTGAGAACATATGATGTTTGGTTTTTCATTCCTGAGTTACTTCGCTTAGAATAACAATCTCCAGTTCTATCCAGGTTACTGCGAATGCTATTAATGCATTCCTTTTTATGGCTGAGTAGTATTTCACTGTGTGTGTGTGTGTGTGTGTGTGTCTGTGTATATATCTCACACTTTCTTTATCCACTCATTGATTGATGGGCATTTGGGCTGGTTCCATATTTTTGCAATTGCAAATTGTACTGCTATAAACATGCATGTGTAAATATCTTTTTCATAAAATGACTACTCTGCCTCTGGGTAGATACCCAGTAGTGGGATTGCTGGATCAAATGGTAGTTCTAGTTTTAGTTCTTCAAGGAATCTGCACACTGGTTTCCATAGTGATTGTACTAGTTTACATTCCCACCAGCAGTTTAGAAGTGTTCTCTTTTTACCTCATATACACCAAAATCTATTATTTTTTATTATGGCCATTTTTGCAGGAGTAAGATGATTACATTGTGGTTTTGATTTGCATTTTCCTGATCATTAGTGATGTTGAATATTTTTTTATGACCAAGAACCCAAAGCAAATGCAACAAAAACAAAGATAGATAGGTGGGACTTAAACAAAAGATCTTCTGTACAGCAAAATAAACAGCAGAGTAAACAGACAACCCACAGAGTGGGAGAAAATCTTCATAATCGATACATCTGACAAAGGACTAATAACCAGAATCTACAAGAATTCCATCAAATTAGCAAGAGAAAACTAAACCATCCTATCAAAAACTGGGCTAAGGGCATGAATAGACCGTTCTCAAAAGAAGATATACAAATGGCCAACAAACAAAAAAAAAAAGTATTTTTGATTTTTGTGGGCACGTAGTAGTGGTATATATTTATGGGGTACACGAGATATTTTGATACAGGCATGCAATGTGTAATAATCATATCAGGGTAATGGGAATTTCTTCACTTCAAGTATTTATTCCTTTTTATTACAAACAATTCAGTTATACTCTTTTAGCTATTTTTAAATGTACAAAAAATTATTGTTGGCTGTAATTACTCTGTTGTGCTAGCAAATACGAGATCTTATTCATTTTACCCATCTATATTTTTGAACCCATTATTCATCCTTCTCCCACTACCCTTCCTAGCCTCTGGTAATCATTGTTCTACTCTCTATCTTCATGAATTCAGTCATTTTAATTTTTAGCTCACACAGATAATCGAGAAGATGCAAACTTTGTCTTTCTGTGCCTGGCTTATTTCACTTAACATAATGACCTGCAGTTCCATCCATGTTGTTGCAAATGACAGGATCTCATTCTTTTTTATGGCTGAATAGTATTCCATTGTGTATACGTAACAACATTTTCTTTATCCATTCATCTGCTGATGGACACTTAGGTTGCTTCCAAATCTTGGTTATTGTGAATAATGCTGTAATAAACATGAAAGTGGATATCTCTTCAATCTACTGATTTACTTTCTTTTGGGTATATTATAGGGAGTGGGATTGCTGGATCATATGGTAGCTCTGTTTTAGTTTTTTGAGGAGCTTTGAAACTGCTCTTCATACTGATTGTACTAATTTCCACTTCCAGCAGCAATGTATGAGGGTTCCCTTTTCTCCTCATTCTTGTCTGCATTTGTTATTGCCTGAGTTTTAGCTAAAAAATATCTGAGATTATATCTCGTTGTAGTTTTAATTTGCATTTCTCTGATGATCAGTGATGTTGAGCACCTTCTCGTATGCCTGTTTTCCATTTGTATGTCTTCTTTTGAGAGATGTCTATTCAGATCTCTTCCCTAGTTTTTAATCGAATTATTAGATCTTTTCCTATAGAGTTATTTATACTCCTTATTTATTCTGGTTATTAATCCCTTGTCAGATGGATAGTTTGCACACATTTTCTCCCATTCTTTGGGTTGTCTCTTCACTTGGTTGATTGTTTGCTGCGCAGAGCATTTTAAGTTGATGTGACCCTATTTGTCCATTTTTACTTTGGTTGACTGTGTTGGTGGGGGCTTACTCAAGAAGCCTTTGCCCAGTCTAATGTCCTGAAGAGTTTCCTCAATGTTTTTTTGGTAGTAGTTTCATAGTTTGAGAGAATAGATTTCAGTCTTTTATCCATTTTGATTTGATTTTTTTTTATTTATTTTTTATTTTTTTTTATTTTTTGAAAGAAAGAAAAAGAGAGGAAAGAAAGTGAGAGTGAAAGAAAGAAAAAAAAGACTGTATGAGAGAAAGAAAGAGGAAGAAAAAGAGGGAGAGAGAACAGGATTCTTGTTCTACTGCCCAGGCTAGAATGCAGTCTAAAAATGGGTATTAAAAACCTCTATTATGCCAATAATTGTGTTTAACAA
>CAUYLG010007412.1:0-80404 GCA_963573385.1 Cacajao melanocephalus
TGATCCAAAATGTTCAGTGGTGAAAGACTGAATACTTTTACTCAAAGTTATGTAACAACACAAAAATGTTATTTATTACCATTCCTTTTCAGTATTTTACTGGAAGTCCTAGCCAATGTAAAAACAAAAAAAAAAAAAAAAAAAAAAAAAAAAAAAAAGCTTCAAAGTTAAAATATATTGGGAACCGAAACATGTTGGATTTCTTTTTAGCACCTCAAACCTTGGAAAGTAGAGCCCAGAAATCCTAAATCCAAGTTCTCTGATTCTGGACATTGGGTATCTCTTGGGTATGCATTGGTCTTCTGTGCCTACCTTAAGCCCTGTAATGCCTGATAGCCTTTGGTTCCCCTCTTTTCTTTAGTCTGAAACACCAGTGCTCAAGTCCAGAGCTCAAACTGGCTTGAAAGAAATTAGAGTGTGGTTCCATCAGCCCCTGTGATCAGATGGGGACACTGAGACCACGTGAGAGTAATGTGTGCCACTCAAAGTCATGGACAGAGTACAGAAAGGAACTCTAGGAACTAAAGGGTCTGTGAGTAAAGAAAGAGTCCAAGACCGGGTGTGGTGGCTCATACCTGGAATATCAGCACTTTGGGAGGCTGAGGTAGGTGAATCACTTGAGATCAGGAGTTCAAGACCAGCCTGGCCAACATGGTGAAACCCTGTCTCTGCTGAAAATATAAAAATTAGCTGGGCATGGTGGCGAGCACCTGTAATCCCAGCTACTCGAGAGGCTGAGGCAGGAGAATCACTTGAACTCGGGAGGTGGAGGTTGCAGTGAGCCGAGATCATGCCACTACACTCCAGCCTGAGCAACAGAGAGAGAGATTCTGTCTCAAAAGCAAAGTAAAATAAAATGAAAAAAAAAAAAAAGAAATTGTCCCCATGATTCAGAGACAGGGCCCCGACAGGGGACATGTCTCAGAGTCTCTCCCACTAATGTATTATTTTGAACCCGGATGCCCAAACTGTTGGGGTTATGTAGACATCCTACACAGATGGCAGGAGTTTAGGAAGTGAGGATTTAGAGCAAGGTTAATTTCTTAAATAGAGATGGACATGACCCAGTGGCTCAGAATACATGAAGTGGGAAACATCAGCTTTCATCTGAGCCAGTAAGTAATTAAAACCATTTCCCTTTCAGAATCCTCATTATAAGCATCAAGAAATCAGATCCAGGCGGGTGCGGTGGCTCACCCCTGTAATCCCAGCACTTTGGGAGGCTGAGGTGGGAGATCACCTGAGGTTGGGAGTTCAAGACCAGCCTGGCCTACATGGAGAAACCCTTTCTCTATTAAAAATAGAGACCTCTCTCTATTAAAAAAAATGCAAAATTAGCCGGGCGTGGTGGTGCATGCCTGTAATTCCAGTTACTCAGGGGGCTGAGGCAGGAGAATTGCTTGAACCCGGGAGGCAGAGGTTGGGGTGAGCTGAGATCATGCCATGGCACTCTAGCCTGATCAACAAGAGCAAAACTCTGTCTCAAACAAACAAACAAACGAAAGAAATCAGATACATTATTCAGACAGAGAAAATTGCAGGACAAGATTTCCTCTTCAGGTACATTTGCAAAGATGGATGTGCCCAACGCAGACATCCTGGACTCTTCAGGGAACAAACAAACACACATAAAGTTCAAAGCATCAGCAACACAGGCTTCTCCTCCACATCTCACGTGGCTAAACTGACAGCCCCGTTCCTAGGAACTCAGGAATGAGGTTGTCAGGTGCGGCCACTGTCCCATCGAAGAGGATGCAAGAGGGTCGGAAAGTATGTGCGCGCCTGTGTGTGTGTGTCTGTGTGTGTCTCCCACTAAGTACTTCCTTCACTACACAGCTAATCCGATTAGCAGCTTTAGGAAACTCTGCAATGTTAATTCAAGGGCCCCATTCACAGAACAGCTTGGCCAAAGCCTGCTTAGGACTCCCATTCTTCTCACTGCAAATAAAATGCACACAGAAGGACTTTCTCTCCCTGAAGAATCCATTCTTGCCTCCTTGCCCCCACATACATTCAAAATGCGGCTGCCACATCCTCCACCAGCCCCAAGGCAAGGGCTATCAGAGAATGGGGGAGAAATAGCAGCTCTCTCCATCACAAACAAAAAAATGAGGCCAATTTTAACAGCACCATCTACCCAGGCAATCTCCCCAAGCTGGGAGGCGTGCAGAGTACAGGCATCACAAATGCAGCTGGGTAAAGATGGGTAAAGAGCCTTGAATGGGTCATCCAGCCTTTCTTGGAGCCTTCATTTCCTTACCTGTAGAATGGGGACTTTGAACAGAGGGACCAGCTAGAACAGAGGGTAGAAGGAAGGAAACTTGGGGCCTGCACAGGTACATCATTGCATTTGGCTGGAGGACCAGGAGTGGGAAGAGAGGCTGGATACATAGGTTGTGGACATAGCATGAAGGGTCTTCAGAGTCTGACCAAGGAATGTTTTTAATAGCCAAGGGGGAGTTATTGAAGGTTCTAAAGAGCACAGCTGTATTAGTTTCCTAGGACTGCTGCACAACTTACAACTATGTGGCTCACAACAGAACTCTATTGTCTCACAATCCTGGAGGCTAAAAGTCTGAAGCCCAGGTGCTGGCAGGGTACCACTCCCTCCAAATGCTGGAGGAAAGAATCCACCTTTGTCTCTGCTTAGCTTGTGGTGGCTCCTGGCAACCCTGGTGTTCTTGACTTGTGGCTGCATCACTTCAATCTCTGCCTCTGTCTTCATGTGACCTTCTCTCTGTGTCCTCTTCTCTTCCTATAAGCATGTCATCAGTCAGTGAATTTAGGATCCCCTCCCCCTAAATCCAGGATGATCTTATCTCAAGATATTCAACTAATTAGATCTGCAAATAAGACTACATTCTTATTTCTATTTGCAAATAAGATTACATTCTGAGGTTCCAGGTAGACATGGATTCTGGGAGGACCCACTACAGTGGTCACAAGGTTGCCAGGAAGATAAGCTGGGAGCAGACTGGAGTAAGAGCGACTAGAGGCAGGGAGACAAACTGGCATGAAATCAACACAGCTTGTGGCCCCAAGTGAACAGAAGACATGCTTCCTGCCGTGAATCCTAAAGCTGTCAGTGGCTTTTTGTGGACACTGCAGTACCCTAAGTGGGCTCTTAAGCCAACCCAGGCATAAGGTCTTGGCTCACATTGGCACAGAAAGACTCCAGCCTGCTTTCCAAGTGACAGCACAGGAATGAGCACCTGCACTCTTGTTCTTGGCTCCTCTTGCTGGCAATATGATGGGCAGGTTGGTAAAGTAGAAGACACAGCAACCGTGGAGTTGAGAAACCCGAGTTCTAGTCCTGATTCTACTACTGACTAAATTTGGGCACATCTAGCAAATGAGGCTGACTAGGTCACCTCTAGGGCAACTGACATGGTTTCCTTCTGCAGCCAAAAAAGGCAATTCCAAGATCACAGGATAAACAGGCAAAGGAGGCCTCTGGGGCTGCAAGGCAGGGTTCTGGGCCCTTCCCCCCATATCCCCCTCCAGGGACCTCAGACCTCTCCCCTTGAGCCCTCTCCCTGCCCTCCAACAAAAGAAACAGAGTGATGCGGTTTGGCTCTGTGTCCCCCACCCAAATCTCATCTTGTAGCTCCCATAATTCCCAAGTGTTGTGGGAGGGACCCAAAGGGAGATGATTGAATTATGGGGCAAGTCTTTCCCTTGCTGTTCTCGTGATAGTGAATAGATCTTACAGGATCTGCTGGTTTTAGAAACAGAGTTTCCCTGCACAAGTTCTCCTGCCGAGTCCAATTAAAGCTCTCTGTTTTGTAAACTGCCCAGTCTTGGGTCCGTCTTTATCAGCAGTGTGAAAATAGACTAATACACAGAGGCATCTACTAAAGCTTGGAAATGAGATTAACTTGCATCTAAGAATACATCTTCCCACACATTGGAAGTAGGAAAAGAGGGTAAAGGTGTGGTTCCTCTTTAATGATTTTTAAAATTAAAACAAATGTTTAAAGATACACGCAGAAAGTTATTCATAGCAACATTATTTCTAAGAGGAAAAAAAATACAGAGAAAGTGAGAAACAACCTTCACATTTATCTATAAGGCCTTAGTTAGGTAAATCACGGCAGAGTTGCACGCTGGACTACTACTGCCATTAAAATAAAAGACACCGCAGTGTGCTGCATGACAAGATGTCCATGATACAGTGTTAAGTAAAAAACGCAGATGCCAAAGCACATTGAGTACAATCCCTAATCTCTTTTATGTTACACACACATGCACACACATGCACACGCACACACACGCACACATGCACACGCACAGACCGAGCACAGTAAGTCTGGAAAGAATCCAGAAAACCAGTAATGCCAGGGATCCTTGGGGCCAGGATAACAGGGGATTTTCACCTTCCACTTTATACAATTATGAGCTACTGGACTTTTTTTTTTTTTTTAAACAACAAGCGGCATTAGTTTAATCAACAAAAACAATAAAAATATTCCCATTCTGACAATAAAATAACTATTCTAGGTAGATGCAAAGTACTATTGGCCCTCAGAGAAAAATGATCAGGATAAAAATCACTTTGCCATAAAATCACACTAGAAAAAAACTATCAAGCTTGGGAAGGAGGAAACACAAAGTGTTATATATATTTCAAAGGCCTCATGCCAAGCCCCCACATTCCCTCCACACACAGCAAATTTCCCTCATTCTCCACTTATTTTAATTTTAATTTTTTTAGAGACAGGGTCTCACTCTGTCGCCCACACTGGAGTGCAGTGGCATGATCTTGTTCACTGCAGCCTCGACCTCCCAGGAGGCTCAAATGATCCTCCTGCCTCAGCCTCTCAAGGAGCTGGGACCACAGGGGTGACATGACCAGCTCCCTACTCTCCACTTTAATCATAAACCCTCCCAGGTCAATCTTCTCTCTGCAAATATTAATAATAACGAGGAAGAAGCAGATGAAATTTATTAAGCATTTATTATGTGCCAGGCGCTGTGCTAAGCACTTTGCATATATTCTTTCTTTTCATCCTCATGGCATTACTCTGAGGTAAGGATTATTGGTATTTGCATTTGACAGATGAAGAAACTGAGGCTCAGCTTAAGGATGAAAGCTCAGGCAGTAGTCCCGAAAGCCTGTGACCACAGTCAACGTTCTCACCACCCTTTTGGGAGCAAAGCCCTGCTGAGGCTCTGGATCTCCTCTAAGGCCCTGGGAGACGGCTCCACGGTCTGCCGTCTTTGTCTGTCTCCACCTCCTCTCTGCTGATAGGGATATCGGCTCTATCAGCTCCCAGGAGAGAAGGGAGAAGACAGGCCTGCAAGTTTTTAGGTCATGTCCACCTTGAGCGAGTGGCATGAGGGAGAAGGCAGGGCTGCCGGGCTTCCTCTGCCGCAGCATCCTCAGGCAGCCTTCCCTCAACATAATGCTCTAGCCACTGGGCGTGCAGCTGGTGTGGTGGCTGGCCACTGCCCCACTACTCTTTGGGGGCTCTAACTCCCATCTGCCAACCTTGGCCCCCAAGGGACAGCAGGGGAGCTCAGAGAGCCAGTCCGGGTATTCTTGATAGTAGGCTGGCGTCAACTCAGTGAGACCCAAACCCGGGACACCAAGACTCAAAGACTTTACTGGATCCCGCACAGACACCACTCCTGCCTTCTAAATGAGTACGCCCCACGCAGAGCGTAAAGTGGTGCAACCACTTAGGAGAACTCTTCCACAGTACCTAAAGCTGAGCTGTGTGTGCCCTATGACCCAGCGACCCCACTCCTGGGCACAGGCCCAGCGGAAATGAGTGCTCGTGTTCACCAAAACACCACGTCCAAGAATGACGGCAGCACCTTTATTTATCATAGCCCAAACCACAAACTGCCCACACGTCTGTCAACTGAAGAATAAATAAACCCAGGTCCGTTCATACAAGAGAATACTGCACACCAATGAAAAAGAGCAACATGGCAACGTGAGTGAATTTCAGTCTCAGGCTGCATAGAAGAAGACAGACAAAGAGTAATACAGACTGTGTGACTCCATACAGGTAAAAGGAATCTGTGGCGATAGAGGTCAGACCAGTGGCTACTTTGGGATGCATATTGACTGGGATGGGTGTGAGGAGTCTCTGGAGTCTGGAATATTCCTTATCTTGGTCTGGATGGTACCCATGAGTGTGTACATATGTAAAAGTTCATCATGCTGTATGTTTGAGATACGTGATGTTCACCATTTTAAAGTAACGCCATAAAAAAGGTTTTAAAATATTTTAACTACACACACAAGATTACAGTCAGGTCAGCTTCTCTAGGCCTCCAGGTAAGAACTGAGGAGAAAAGTGTGATTAGATGGAGTGGCAGAAGTATGCAAAGATGCTTCCTTTGGTTAGAGCTTAAGTAAGGTTCTGGATATATTGGTACTCAAAATAATTGAAAACTCCATTTAAAATGTGAATAGACTTTCAGACCATATGCGAGACCTCAAAAATCCTAAGCAATGTCACTCATAAAACAAAACACCAGAAAGAAATCCTAAAGTACGGAACTGCTCCACCTTCCTCCCAGCCACTGGCAATGAGGTCCCCATAACGTCCCGACAATGTCAGCTCTCATCCACCAGCCCCTGCAGGGAGCCTTGAAAGCAGGTCCCTGTAGCCGCTCTGGTTCCTCATGAACCGTGGAAGGTGCCCCTGCCCTGGGCACATGCCCACTCACTTCCTTCCAGGTTCCAGAGATCTTCCTGGATGTCACCAGGTACATCAGCAGCCTGGGAGAAGGGTTGCCTGATACAACCCTCCCCTCAGCACTATCCCCACTGCAATCAGCAGAGTGAGGCTGCCCAAGCAGCCAGCCAAGAACCCAGCACCCCAAGGGCACCTGGTGGGCTGCAGAGAGCAGTGGGAGAGGGGACTCCACCAGGCACCTCTGACTCCAAGCTGAGCAAGTCATGCTCCTATTCATCAGAACCCTACAGCCCAGAGGGCAAAGCCCAAGCTCATGAGCTCAGCAGGCAAGCCCTTCATCGTCTACCCCAGCCACCTTCTCCAGACACATCTCCTGCCACAGCCCACCCCAAAGGGCTGCCCTCCAGTGACTTGCACTTTACCTCTGTCCCTCAAATAAAGAGAGTCCCTCATACTTCCTGCCTTTGCAAAAGGCTCTCCTTCCACCTGAAATGTCCTTTCTTCCACTTAGGACTCCTACTCACCCTTCATGACCCCACACACAAGTGCCCATTCACAAGACACCAGGCAGGCTTCTCCACGCACTCTGTCTTCCCACTGCTCTTGGTTTCTTACACATTTGCTATGAGGTGTTATGATTATCTGTTTATATTTCACTTGACTCCCCAGTTTGGAAGTGCTGAACCCCGAGGCCAGAGTCCTAAGAATGAACATCGAGCTCCAGCCTGAACCCTCTGATAAAGAGGCAAATGGAGATTTTCTTAGAAGAATTAGCAAACTTGGAAGCCCCAGCTCCACTGGCTCCAGTGGAGAAGGAGGGATGACCCTTCTGATTTTCCACAAATAGGTGGGCACTGGACTAGCAGGTCAAATATCGGGGACTTGTGGTCCACATCTCCCCCTGCTGGAGTCCCTGGTCCCCCCCGTCTGGGCAGGAGAAGGGAGGATGCAGTACCTACCGGTGCTGTGTCCCACTGCCCCCACAGACGGCTTGGTCCAGTCTCTGGCTTTGTCGATGTGAAACAGCTTCAAGTCATCTTCATCTAAGGCAATGTCTCCCCAAAAGACAGCTGGGAAGAGAACACATAAGTGAGTGAATTTACACTGGATTCGCCAAAGTCAAGAAAAATGGATTCACTAATGCCCAAAAGGCACTGGGTATTGGGTAGTAAACTTTGGAAGAGACAACTCATCCTGTAAAATTTATCCTTGAGCCTAAGAGATAGGGCTGGTGGAGGCAGAGGAACAGCCGGTATTAGTTCCGTGCATCAGAGCCCTGGGGCTGGGCCAACCACCATGAAAATCTAAATCCTAAGTCTGTAAGTTATTTTAAAAGGTCACCTGTCTTATCCTCACTCTAGGCAGCTCTAAGCAAAACCACCACAGAAAGACAATTGCTTTTCTCTTCTTTGTGGTCCCCAGGATAGAGAAGAAAACGAATAATGTGATAAATTATACTGTTGTTCATAATTTTTGTTGTCCTTCCCTGGGGGAAGATTATAGTTCCCTGCCCCGTTGGTGTCAGGATTGGACACGCAGCCTGCTCTAATTCAGTGTGAGCAGAAGCTTTAAGAGCTAGTGCATGATTCACTGTGTCCTCTTTGCCCTGTCCCAGAAGACAAGCAATGTTCCAGATGGGGTTCTTCTGGGTTCATGTGGATCACCCTAGGTTCTGGTAAAGACGACGTATAGCACAGTGTGGCTTATCAGGATGGATATGTAGCATGGCTTAAAAAATGAAAACACTGTTTTTTTTTTTTGTAGGGGAGAGGATGGATTTTTTTTTTTTAAGAGAAATAGAGTCTTGCTCTGTAGCCCAGACTGGAGTGCAGTGTCACAATCATAGCTCACGGCAACCTCAAAAGCCTGGGCTCAAGCAATCCTCCCACCTCAGCTGCCTGAGTAGCTGGGACTCCTGGCATGGGACATAACACCTGGCTAATTTTTAGAATTTTTTTGTAGAGACAGGGTCTCACTATGTTGTGCAGTCTCAAATACTTCTCCTGCCTGGGCCTCTCAGAACACTGAGATTACAGATGTGATGTTGTTTTCATAATCTTCTGAGATTCATGGGCATTCATTACTGGAGCACAACCTCTTTAACCACACTAATACAGAAACTGCTACCAGAAATAGTATGTTCCGTAACAAAAATCCACTGTCTTTGGACCAGGTGTCAAGAAAACTGTTACTAGAGGCTGAAAGGAAGTCATCTCTATTATGCGGTGACAGTGACGAAGCATTCGGTAAAAGTGCTGCCTGCCTTCACTTGGAAGACAGATGATGAACTGAATGTGCTATGGTTTCAAATGAAGAGACGGAGTAAGAACGTTGATAGCCTGTCTTGGTTGTTATTAACTATGTTTGACAAGGTACTACAAGAAAGAAACGGGCTCAAAAAATGGATAATTTTTGTAAGAATGGCAAAGAATAGACGGTCTAAAACTTCAGGGTCTTAGAGAGTTGGAAGAGCTAACCTATTCCCATAACTACATGGGAAAAAAAAAAAGCCGAGAACTTCGAGCAACAACGGTTGATGAAAATTCAGCTTTGAAAAAGGCAGCCCATCCAATAAAATTGGCTTTCTTTTTTTCTTCAATAGATATACTCTTTCTTTAATCAATGTAATCTATTGAAGGAAGAAAAATAAAATTTGTGGATCAATGAAGAACCAAGCCCTGTACCTGACACATAGATGCTTTCTCTGTGGAGATCAAATATAACTTTTGAAATCTGAAACTCAATAATCCATCCAAGCTGTCCATGTTACAAAATCTATAAATTGGCTCATGCTTCTTCTCCCTGTACTTGACACATAGCAGTGATTTCTCTGCAGAGGTTAAATATAACTTTTGAAAATTTGAAACCCACGTCATCCATCCACGCTGTCCATACTGTGAAATATATGAACTGAGACTCATGTCCCTCATAGCACTCGTTTTTATATTTCTAGGTGGGAGTTTCCCAGATCTACATCCCCCTTTCTTATTTAGCCACAAGCCACTAGAGGCTTTTAGTGCAGTGTCAAGAACAGCCTTTATGGAAAACTGGAAGTTTCTCTAAAAAGTAACTTAAATTTATCATGAGACCCAGCAATTCAATTCCTAGGGATCTTCCCGAGAGAGATGAAACATATGTCCATACAAAGTCATGCTCAAATGTGTATGGCAGCCTTCATAATAGCCTTAATCTTGAAACACCCTAAACATCCATCAGCTGTTCAATGGACAAACACAATGTGGCATAGCTATACAATGGAACTATGTAGCAATTAAAAGGAACAAACTATAGACACATGCTCCAACAGGTATGAATCTCAAAAACATCATGTGAAATGAAAGAACCATTGCCAAATACTACATATTACGTGATTCAATTTATATGAAATGTCTAGAAAAGGTAATTTATAGAGCTAGAAAGATTTGTAATCACCTAAGTGGGAGGGGGGCAGAAACAAGGATTGACTGTAAATGAACATGCGGAAATTTGGCAGGTGCTAGAAATGCACAAGAACTGGATGGTAGTTATGGTTACACAACTATAAATTTACTAAAATCGCACAGGGCTTACAACAAGTGAATTACACAGTATGCAAATTATACTCAAGATGTCTGCTAAAGAAAAAACAAATTCAATCTTGTAGCAAGGACCAACCAAGATCATACCTGGTAAATCTTTTCAGTTGGGAAAAATTGTTCAGATAAAGAAAACTAAGAATGTGTTTCTCTTTTGGAAGCTTCATAAGTGCAAGGTAGCAGTAATTAAGTCTGGAGAGAAACAGACATGTTTAGAAAATAATTGTATGTGGCTATGGCACACACAGCTGAACCATAAGAAGACGACTAATGTTGTAGAAAAGTATAGGACCCAAAAAAGTCATTATCATGGCCCATGGGAGGCTGCCACTCTTTGACACTTAAAATGACACAAAATGACCCTTGGGCCCCCATCCTTGTATGGGAAAGAAACAGGCTGAAAAAGCTACCCCCATGAAGGGCATAGTCTCTGATGCCCTCTTCAGATGTGGTCAATAAGAATAAGAAAAAAGGAAGGGCGGGACCTCCCAGAGTGTGGCGCTCAAAGCCATGGAGGGAAAGTGAGTGGAGAGCTACTACCAGGAGGTGGCATCAGGGCCTCTTGAAGGAACCTTCCCCATCCTAGGGGCCCCTTGCAACATGTGCCCAGGCTGATTTCAGAACTCTTATGGACCAGTGACTGTTGTGCCTCCCACCTTCCTCTTTCCAAATGGAAGTGTTTGTTACAGTTATCCTGTCCCTTATCCATCATTGTATATTGAGTATGTATTTGGTGGGGTGGGGAAGTATATGATTGTTTTAAAGTTCACAAATCTCTGGATGAAGAGGAGTCACCTCCTGCCTTAGTATAGAGACAATCACAAGATCTCGGAGTTGGAGCCTGGTACCATGACTGGACAGGACTTTGGGGAAAGGTAAGTATGTTGTATATACGGGAGGAGAAGGAAAACAAGTATTTGTTACAAGAGGGGAGGAGACCTGTGACAGTCTATTATTGTTCAACATTTTTGCTGCTTCTTCTAGGTACAAATTATATTTCCCCCTCTCTCAGATGTCAGGCTTCACCATGTAATTTATTTTACTTATTTATTTTTTTGAGATGGAATCTTTCTCTGTCACCCAGGCTGGAGTGCAGTCCCACAATCTTGGCTCACTGCAATCTCTGCCTTCCAGGTTCAAGCGATTCTCGTTCGTCTGCCTCCAATGTAACTGGGATTACAGGTGTGTGCCACCACGCCGGCTAATTTTTTTGGTATTTTTAGTAGAGACAGGGTTACACCATGTTGGCCAGGCTGGTCTGGAACTCCTGACCTCAAGTGATCCTCCCGCCTCAGCCTCCCAATGTGCTGGGATTACAGGCATGAGCCACTGTGCCTGGCCCACCATGATTTTTTTCTGACTAATAAAAGTGATGGGAAGTGACATGTGTTACTCCCAAGCATAACCTATAAGATCTAGCACATGGTTTGCCATGTTCTCTTTTCCCAAAGCCATAAGACAAAGAATGTTCCAGAAACAAAGTGCTCTATCAGGGTAAGACACAGAGTGAAGATGATATGATCCAGGCTGAACATGTAACATGAGATAGAAACTTCTGTGGTTATAAACTACGGATACTTAGGGATTATTTAATACTGTATCATAATCTAGATTATAATAATTGACACATACAGGCTTTGCAAAATGATCTGTATTCGTATTCTGGCTCTGAAACTTACTAGCTCTGCAACCTTGCACAAGTTACTCAACCTCACTGAGCCACAAATGATTCATTATAAATAGAGATAATATTGCCTATTTTGGAAACCTGTTGAGAAAATTAAATGAGATCATGTACACCTAAGTACACACACACACACACACACACACACAAATACACACACACACACACACACACACACCATGGCTTTCTTTTTTTTTTCAATAGATATAATCTTTCTTCAATAGATGTAATCTATTAAAGGAAGAAAAATAAAATTTGTGGAGCAATGAAGAACTAAGCCCTGTACTTGACACATAGATGCTTTCCCTGCAGAGATCAAATATAACTTTTGAAATCTGAAACCCAAGTAATCCATCCAAGCTGTCTATGTTACAAAATCTATAAATCGGCTTATGCTTCTCCCTGTGCTTGACACATAGTAGGTGATTTCCGCACAAAGGTCAAACATAACTTTTGAAAATTTGAAACCCACGTCATCCGTCCACGCTGTCCATACTGTGAAATATATGAACTGAGACTCATGCCCCTCACAACACTCGTTTTTATATTTCTAGGTGGGAGTTTCCCAGATCTCCATCCCCTTTCTTATTTAGCCACAAACCACTAGAGGCTTTTAAAAGAAACAAATGTGCAAAAGAAAAAAGTTGAATTCCTACTTCACACCATATACCAAATTAAACTCAAAGGGAATCAATGACCTAAATGTAGGAGCTAAAACCATAAAATCATTAGAAGAAAACATCAGCATAAGTCTTCATCATCTTGATTTGGCAATAGCATAGATATCAAAAGCACGAGCAACAAAAGAAAAAATAAACAAATTAGATTTCATCAAATTTATAAAATTTTGTGCATTGTGACATTATCAGAAAGGGAGTACATTATCAAGAAAGTGAAAAGACAACTTACAGAATGAGAGGAAATTTGTGCAAGTCATAGATCTTAGAAGAGTCTAGAATCCAGAATATAAAATGAACTCTTACAATTCAACAACAAAAAGGCAACCCAATTAAAAATAAGCAAAGGAGTTGAAAAAAAACACTTCTGTAAGGAAAAGATATAAATGGCCAACACATGAAAAGATGCTCAAAAGCATTAGTCACTAGGGAAGTGCAAATCAAAAGCACAAGGAAGTACCACCTCATAGCCATCAGGATGGCTAGAATAAAAAATTAGAAAATAACAAATGTTGACGGAACACAATAAATGTCTCTCAGTTTAAAGCTTTTCTTGGGGACTCAAACTTCGTACAAGGCAGACTATCTGGTAATTCCTTGAATTCTGACTGTCATCTAGAACTCCCTTGAAATGTGTGACAAGGTTGGCTTGGTCAAAGATGTAGAAACCATCTTCCTCCATCTACATTGGCTGCCTGCACCAAACCCTTCCCATTTTCTTGATTTGGCACAAGACGGTCTACAGCGCAGCACCATTTTTCCCGCAATGAGAAAGCGTCCAGTGTCAATTACGGCAATGGCAATGGCAGGAAATCAGGAATTCTTCTCAAACATTCGAGAGAAGCAAGAGAGAAGCAAAAGAGTGGGAGAAGGGAACAGATAAACAGGCACTGGGAAAACCACGCAAGCCAAGGAGGTAACATGGTGGTCTTCCAACTTCTGTGCTCATGTGTTCCTAAATCATTTTGGAAAGCTGCGTATCCCTTTGTTAGCCTGACACTTCAGATTTTTCACGATAAGTTTAAATACTTATTTTGCTCATGAAAAGAAAATAAGAAATATTTCGTAAGATGAGGCCTCACTATATGTGGAATAAATGTTTCATGATATGGTTTGGTAAAATAGCTTTAACTACCTTATGGAATAGCATGCTGAAACTGAAAGAAAACAAGAAAAATGTTCATCACGGGTTTTATCCACACAGCTTGAAAAATTTATAAGTCCAGGGAACAATCTGGTTATACTTAAGAGAATCACTATCATTAACTTACCCTACTTCAGTTGTTCTGAATTCAAAATACTCCCCCCTGCCCTAAGCATTTCCTTTAATAGAAATTCCTGTAGGTGAAAGAGACAGAAGAACTGCAGGTCTAAGACGCTCTGACTCCCCATTGAAGAAGGCTGCTCTGTAACCAACCATTTCTCGTTTTTCCTTTGACACTCAGGGGTTTTAGACACAGTGGGATTCCTGATGGGTGGCGGTAAGCCTCTCTTCCATGAAGTGCAGGAAGGGCCCTGTCCCCAGCATCCTCCAGCTGTCTTTAAGTATAGAGTCCTAGACGGATGCTTTGGAACCTAGAAGTTCACTCCCTTGAACTGTCTGTAGAGAGCACCCCTGGGAAGTCCAATGCCCCTGCACACCTCAGTTTGAGGGCAGAGCATGGTGGACGGACCAAGCAGGGCAGAGCAGCAGTGGGCCGCTCTGCAGCAACCCTTTCCCAAAGTCAAAGGGCTGCTGGAAAACTCCTCCCACACTCTCCCCTGCGCCTGCTCAGCTAGCTTGGTCTCCACCTCCTCATGCCCAGTGCTCAGGTGTCCTCCTGACACCAAAGGGTGGGCGCCCCAGGCTGATTCCCTTGCAGGAGAATTCTCCACAAAGGCACTTTCTGCCTGCAGGCTTCGTTCACCTGAGGAGGCAGGCCCATTCAAACCATGTACTTTTAAGCCAGAAAGACCTGGGTTCCAATCCCAGTGCCATCATTGAAGAGCTGTGTGACTTTGGGTAACTCACTCGGTCTCTCTGAGCCATAGTTTCCTCATCTGGAAATAGAGATGCCTACCTGGTAGAAGTGTGTGACAATCAAACAACATGAGGTCTATTACCAGCAGGTGCTGGACCTGGCCTGTGGCAAGCACACAGTGAAGAGCATGCCACTCCAACCTTCACTGGGCTCCTCCTGGTTCCTGTCTCTCCCCCTCCCCTACTTGTCCTCATCCAGAAGACCCTACCGTGCAAAAGTCAACTTGGCTTCCATCACCAGTATTTGCCCTCCCACCCCAACACACTCTTTCCTTTCTCTGTATGCCTTTAGGACAGTCTCAACCAGATAATATTAACCAGACAGTGGGGGCTAAATCATGCTGCTATGCTCACCTAACACCGAGCCAGCACAGGCCAGGCATTGGCAGGTAGGGGCGGAGGCTGGAGGAGGTGGAGTTGGGGGAGGGGAGGAGATCATGTTCCCTGTAATGCTTTACAGTTAGCACTGGATTGTACATATGCATCACTGCTTTTAGATTTTGCATCACCCCATATTGATCTCACTCCACTTTTACCGATTAAGAACCTGAGACTCAGAAAAGAGAATGGCTTGCTTGGGGTCACAGGGCCAGCAAGCGGCAGAGCCAGAACCCCCAAGCTAGGCTTCTTCCCAGTCCCCCAGCAGCTTCCTCAGCTCCTCGCATTTACTCAGCTTCCCAGATTGTGCCAGAGTCTACATGCCATGAGGACAGGTTCCCATGTACATTTCACTTGTGAAATCCCATTTTATACTCGCCAGGGAGTCATCACACACTGCTGTGTGGGCCTAGCAGCTGACAGTGAAGGAACCGAATCAGATACCCGCTGGCTTATGTCCTGCCTGGGAAGCCTTGGACAAATAACTTCACCTCTCTGAGCCTCAGTTTCTTCATCTTGCAAGTGGGAATAAAGAGTCATAATATCTTCCACATAGGGTTGTTTCGAGCATCAACTGAGATCATGTGGATCCAGGCTCAGCACAGGGCTGGCACCAGGCCCCACTCAGCCAATATGAGATGAAGAGCTGCACCCTGCAGGCACTGAGGTCGCCAGCCATGGCCCACTTCAATGGTGATGTGCAGAGACGTTTTCACACATTTGATCCCCTTGGGAGGCACTAACTTAGCGCTAGCGCGCCCAGCCCAGGATGACCCTTACCCACAGCAGCTGAAAGAGGGCGTGACCTGGCCCTTCTGCAGCACCTGCAGGAAGTCCCTATGGCGTGGGACTGGATCCTAGCCCACCTCAGAGCCCAGGGAGCCCCTTCCCATGCCAGCCTGGGCTCCCACGCTGTGGTCCTGCACACTCTTCCCTTGTGTTCTACAGATCCTGCCCCAGGATCCCACAGACAGTTCCTGTGGATCCCGCTTAAAGACAGTCCAAGAAGGCCACCTGCCCTCCACTCAGAGGGGATGCAATCCATGGCATGAGTCCTCAGCGCTGGCCCTCAAGCTCACAGATATAGCCTTCCAGCCACAGTGGCTGCACCCAGCACACAGGTCCAGATGCCAGCTAGAATCTCCAAGTGACCACCACCTTCCATAGACAGCAGCATGTTCTGCAAGGGGTCTGAGGAATTTGTTCAAGTCACACAGTGAGTCATTTGGCAGAGTGTAGACTCAAGTCCAGGACCACTCATGACACTGGGGTCTGAACCAGCAGGACCCGCATGCCTCTAGAAGCCAGGGATGGAAACCCCTGTGTGGAAGGAAGAAAGAACTGCCTTTGATGCTCTAAATCTGCAGTGGGGAGCCACCATCCCAGACTCCTGACACATGTTCTTCACAGCAGAGGTCCTTCTATTATATGAAATGTGTGTCTTCAGAGAGAAGAGCAGGGCACTAAGGGGTAAGTTCAAGACCGCCACAGCCCAGGAACAGCAAAGTGCACTGTGACTATTGTGATATGTGCCATGGGCATGAATGCAGAGGGCAACCCTTATGGCACACATCTGCCATCCTTGCTTTCCTTATTAAGAAGGATATAAGGGTAATGCTGCTGCAGGAGAGAAACCAGGAGTTTGATATCAAAGCAGCTGCTCTTCCTAGATAATTTAAAAGAATAAACTAAAAAGTAATCCCAAGCCAGGTGCAGCGGCTCACACCTGTAATCCCAACACTTTGAGAGGCCAAGGTGGGACGACTGCTTGAGCCCAGGAGTTTGACACCAGCCTGGGCAACAAAGTGAGACCACTGCCTCTACAAATAAATAAAAAAATTAGCTGGGCATGGCGCCACACACTGGTGGCCCCAGCTACATGGGAGGCTGAGGCAGGAGGATCACTTGAACCCAGGAGGTTGAGGCTGCAGTGAACCATGATGGTGTCACTGCACTCTAGCCTGGGCAACAGAGCAAGACCCTGAGAAAGAAAAGAAAGAATAAAAGAAAGAAAGGAAGGAATGAAGGAGGGAGGGAGGAAGGGAGGGAGGGATGGAGGAAGGAAGGAAGGAAGGAAAGAAGGAAGGAAGGAAGGAAAGAAAGAAAGAAGGAAAGAAGGAAAGAAGGAAAGAAGGAAGGAAGGAAGGAAGGGAAGAGAAGGAAGGAAGGAGGGAGGAAAGGAAGGAGGAAGGAAGGAAGGAAAGAGAAAGAAAGAGGAAAGAAAAGAAAGATAAAGAAAGAAAGAAAGAAAGAAAGAAAAAGAAAGCAAGAGATCTCATCAACATGGCACCCACTAACCACATGTGGTTATTGAGCATTGAAATGTGATTAATATGACTGAGGAACTGAATTTTACATTTTATTTTCTTTTCATTAATTTAAGTTTAAATTGCCACATGTGGCTAGTTATATTATAAACATAATATAACATAAATAATATAAAGTATAAATGATACAATACAAACTTCTATTACTTATAAAATAAAAATCATATAAAAATTATATTTAAAATAACGTTATCTAAGCTGGGCATGGTGGCTTACGCCTGTAATCCTAGCACTTTGGGAGGCCGAGGTGGGCAGAACACTTGAGGTCAGGAGTTCAAGACCAGTCTGGCCAACATGGTGAAACTCTGTCTCTACTAAAAAATAGAAAAATCAGCCAGGCATGGTTGCGCTCACCTGTAGTCCCAACTACTTGGGAGGCTGAGGCAGGAAAATCACTTGAACCCAGGAGGTGGAAGTTACAGTGAGCTGAGATTGCGCCACTATATTCTAGCCTGGGCAACAGAGTGAGACTCTCTCTCAAAAAAAAATTTTTTTTTTAAATTAAAGTAACACATCTTGGAACAACTTGGATGACAAAAACGTGTTACTAAGTCAAGAAATGTAAAATCCTACTAAAAGCTATAAAAAGTGACTGACATAAAGTTCAAGACGGCTAGGCACGGTGGCTCATACCTGTAATCCCAGCACTTTGGGAGGCCAAGGCAGGCAGATCACTTGAGGCCGAGAGTTTGAGACCAGCCTGACCAACATGGAGAAACCCCGTCTCTACTAAACATACAAAATTCGCCAGGTGTGGTGGCACATGCCTGTAATCACAGCTACTCGGGAGGCTGAGGCAGGAGAATTGCTTGAACCCGGGAGGTGGAAGTTGTGGTGAGCCGAGATCATGCCATTGTACTCCAGCCAGGGCAACAAAAGCGAAACTCCATCTCAAAAAAAAAAAATGTTGAGACATGTTTCTGATAAGAAAGACTATTGTAAAGAACCATTAACTCTTTCCAAATTATGTGCAGGTTTAATATACTTCAATCAAAATCCCAATTTTTAAATTATTGGCAAGATGATATTGATGTTAATGTGCACAATCAGGTGAGAACAGGTGAGGAAAAGAGTACCGAAGGAGGACTGGCTTTATCAGACATCAAGATATGTGATAAAGCTATAATAAGTCTGCAATGTAGAATCATTTGGAAGCAGTCCCTAGGTTACATCTAAGAAAACTTTCATGGGATAAAACAGGTCTCACACAATTGTGAAAAGTAGGGAACTGAGTAATGGATGATGTTGAAGCAAATGGGTTAGCTATGTGAGGAAAAATCAATTGGCTTTGAACCTTATACTATCCACCAAAATTAATTTCAAATAAATAAAAAATTAAATCAACAAGTGGACTGAACAATACTTAGAAGCAAATGAGTTAAGTCTATGGATTCAACACACAAAGCTATTGAATTCTTAATGAAGGGCAAAGAGAAGACTTTCAAAGTATTTCTATCACCTCTTCCACTACCAATCCCAGCTACTCCAGGTGTAATCCACAGACCAGCAGCGTCAACATTATCTTGGAGCTCAACAGAAATACAGAATCTCAGAGCCCACCTCAGACCAGTCAGTCAAAATCTGCATGCTAACAACATCCCTCAAGGAAATCGCGTGCACCCTGGAGTTTAGAAGCACTGACCCAAGGCACCAGGGACTCTGTTTCCAACCACAACCCTGGGGTCATGGGCTCCCCTCTGCCTCTCTGTGTTTGACATGGCTGCAGTGAAGAGAGTAGGCAGGGCAATTCTTCACAAAGATGTAGAGCTTGAACGGATGGGCAGCAGGAAGCGTTTAAAATGCACATCCACGAAAACGCCCTCAGCTCCAGTTTTGGCTGACCCCGCAGGAGCTTCAACCTGCAATTGAGGGACTTGTCACCAGGTGGTAGTGTTTCCTTGTGACGCTCTAGCTAGTAAATACCATTTCAGGAATAGATTATGAAGTACAATAGGAAAAATGTTTTTCAGAAATCAAGAATTAAAATCTCTATAGTTAAATACAGTTTTAAAGCTGTTATGTAATACATTTGGAAATGGAACTAGTTTTAAAGACAGGATTTCTGATTATATATAATCAATCAGTGGTGTGCTGATATTTAACAGTTGGCTGGGGTCGGGGGTAGTTTTGGTTTGTAGTGTTTGCTGATTTCCCTAGTGTAAATGCTCCCACTGTGGCTGATTTCAGATCACTGAACATGGACTTGGGAAAAGGCATACACAGTTGGTCTTTGCAAGGAGGTAACAGCCAGCTCCAGGCCACTGCAGTAATGACAGTAAGTACCCGTAAAATACCTCGCAGTTAACTGAAGTTCTGTTATGTTTCCCAGCTGATGCCGTGTGTGTCTGATTTGAGGGGCTGCAAAATATGACCATGATCTGAGCCTTGCAGGGAAAGGCCCATCTCTGCAGCTCCCACCCAGGATTTGCGCAGCACAGATCTTGCCCTGTCTATCTTTTCCCCATTGACAGCAGAAGCATGCAGCACTCACTGTGTCCCTGGGACCAGGCTGAATGCCCTCTACATATTACCACAATCTGGCCTCTCACTAGTTTCAGGAGGAAGCCATTCTTGTCCCCTTTTTATAGAAGAGGAAAAAAAAAAGCCATGAGGGAGGTAGGAATCGGCCAAGGTCATGCAGGCAGGAAGAAGCTGCACAGGTTTTCTGAGTCAACACAAGTCTCTCTGATTCCAAAATCAGATCCCTGCCCGGCACGGTGGCTCATACCTGTAATCCCAGCACTCTGGGAGGTTGAGGCAGGTAGATCACCTGAGGTCAGAGACCAGTGTGACCAACATGGTGAAACTCCGTCTCTACTAAAAATACAAAAGTTAGCTGGGCATAGTGGCAGGTGCCTATAATCCCAGCTATTCGGGAGGCTGAGCAGGAAAATTGCTTAAACCCGGGAGGCGGAGGTTGCAGTGAGCCATGATCGCTCCATTGCACTCAACAAAAGCAATGGACAACAAGAGCAAAACCCCGTCTTAAAAAAATCGGATCTCTTATCCAATTCTCCCCAAAGTTCCACATTCTAAGAAGTTACTAGGATATGCTGTTAAACCACCTTCTTTACTGCAGGGCTCTCCAGAGCCTTTACAATTCTAACAAAGATCACGACTCTCCAAGAGAAAGACTGAGAATGCAGCATTTCCCAACATAGTTGCCTCTGAGATCTCCTTTCACTGGGTCTCCTGCCCTAAGGAACACATTTTGGAGACTGTTGCGCTGCTCCACAGTCCTCCAGGAATGACAAACTTCTAGGACTGGAAGAGGCCATACAAGTCATCAGGTCCAATACTCCATCCAGAGACAGGGAGCTCATGCCCTTCCACCACATCCCCCTTGATCTTTGAAGAGCAACCTCTGTTTCTTCCAAATCTGGTGTTTCAGATCTCCTCTCAGGACTAGTGCACTGAAGAGAAAGGGACAAATGGTTCTGAAGCACCCACACGTGCAGGCTCCTCTTGCTCCTCTGGCCCTCAGGACAGCAAACCTGTGCAATGTGCATCATCATACCCACTGTCAGGTGAGGACAGAGAAATTTAGGCAACTTACTCCAGGCCTCCTCTCAATTCTAACTCTTAACTACCATGAGTCTTTGGCTCCCTTAGTAAGATAGAAGCATGGAGAGGAGGAATGACTAATTCACAGCCTTGGAAGGGTAGAATCAGGAAAGCCTTACAAAGGGGATGACCCTTGAGTGGGAGGATGATGAGTGAGCTGCAGTTTGGCAGGTAGATAACAAGAGGAAAGGGCATGCTGGCTCAAGGGGCAGCATGTGCAAAGGCCCTGGGATGAGAAAGAGCAAGGCACTGTCAGGACAGGAGCAGGAGGGGTGCAGTGAGGGTCAGCCAGCTAGAGCGGTTCAGCTGCAGACAGTGAGGGTAAGGCAGGACAGGAGGCCAGAGAATATGAGAGGCTGAGCAGGGTCAAAAAGGGAGGCTGAGAATCAGGGAATGGGATCCTGGGGCTGTTAGAGCACCCAGGGTGGAGTGGGTAACCAGGAGTCCCTCATTCTGGTACAGCACTTTACAACATGCCACCCCTTCCATGCACACATCCTCCTCTCCTGCAAACACCCCCCAAGCCTGAAACCCCAGCATCCAGCACAGGGCCTGGCACTGACCTTCAGAACATTCTCATCCCTGAATCAGTGAGTGAACAAATGCCCACTGGCAGAAGTCCTAGAGGAAGGCAGGAAGGCCACCAGCCCAATCTTATGGGGAAAAGCGAGGCTTAGGAAAGTTAACGACTAGCCTAAGTCGACAATCTGTAGGAAGGGGACAGGGCTTGAACTCAGACCTTTTGGCTCCAAATTCCAGGCTCAGAGCTCGGTTCACCGCCCTGCACAGGACGCGGGTCCCAGCATTGGAATTCAACGTGGGGGCTGACATCAGGGTCAGCAGGAAGTGCTCTGCCAACAGAGGAGCCACCAGCCTAGCCAGCTGGGGACAGCCTGGGCGGCTGCTTTCAAGAAACAGAGTGCAGGAGGGGTTGAGCCTGGAGGAGTCTTCACACTTCTCCACACTGGAGATTCCAAGAGTCTGGTGGGGGAGATTCCAAGAGTCTGCTGGTGAATGGCCCCTGAGTTGGGGTCTGCAGAGCTGGGGATACTTTGAGCCAGGCAGCAGCCAGCCAGCCAGAGGGAGACCCCTTCCACTCTGCTGCCACCTTCTATCACCAACTGCACTATCCCCAAGACTCTGTTCTCTGGCACCCAGAGAATGGCATGCTCAGGGCAGCCCCCGACCTTCCTGGTCCATCCTGGCCAATGCCCTGCCCTGCCCCAGGGCTTGCTCCAAACCAAGGAGGAATTGGGTTTTATCCAAGGAGAGTGACCTGCAGGAGATACCCACCTTACCTCATCTCACAACCAGGACACTTCCTGATTTTCATTTCTACACTTAGACCTCGGGGCTACACTAAGGCATGGTTTATTGTTCAGTCAGCTTCCTCCCTGTGGACCTAATCACAAATACTCTGCAGTGGCTCTGTATCTTGGGACATGAAGCATGGTCTACACAGGGCAAGAGACATGGTCTGCACCTCCACGGTCTTACTGGAAGCTGTGTGTTTCCCTTTAAGGCATTTTCTTCACTCATACGATGAGACACAGGTGACTCGGATGGATGCTGCAGTTTGGAAACCGATGGAGTCCATGGTCTCTAACCTAACGTTTGATTTCACTACAATTTCTTCTAGAGAAACATAGGGTATCTGCCTGGGGCTTGCTGTTTGTCCACTCCAATAACAAGCCACTCAGGAAGTGGGGAAGACTTCGTAGATGTTCCATAAGATAGTCATCTAGAGATAAGCCCAGGTTATTGGAGGAACTAAATATGTAGAATTCAAACCACTGGAATTCCTCTCAGGAAACAGGCTGAGGTGGGGTAGAGGGGCCAGAGGCAGGAAGCGTTACAGGGAAATCCTACCCACAGATGCATTTAGTTCATTGCAAGTTTCCAGCGGAGGGATTTAACAGGTTTAAAGCAGTTTTCTGTGAATCTTTGTCAAGGGAGCGTATGTACAAACAAACAGGGAGGGTTTTTTTAGTAAAAAGTTAATCGGCTTAAAGTGTGCAACTAAATAAGCAAAGCTTACATTAAAGTGACCCACAGAGAAAGGACCCCTAGAAAGAAAGTTCTAGGAAATACAATATGGCCTCTATGTTCTTTTGTCATTCCACACTATAAATATTCATGGGACAGTGTTAATGGGGTCCACAGCTCTATGCAACCACAATAGTTTTTTTGTTTATTCTCAGGACCATGAACTTTGAAACCATGACCCTAAATTTCAGGACTCTGCATTCAGGCGCATTTGCAGCGCAGGAGGGGAGAGGTTTGGACTCTTGGAGGAGAGGAAACAGGCGAGATGTGAATCATGCCTCCTGGATCCTTTGGTTGAGATTAAAGGGTGGGGTCTGTTTAGTATGAGAAGCCTCCTGTCTCCAGGGTCCCCAGCTGCTCCTGCCTGGGGAGATGGCCTTCTCCAGGAATAGATGGCTCCGTTACTCAAGCATATGGCAGAGAGGAGTGGAGAGTTGTGCATGTTTTAATGGGATCAAACAGATTCGGTGCAAGTTTTACACTGAAGACTTGGAAAACTTTAAACAGAAGAATTTCTAAGACAGAGAGAATTTGAAAATCATCTAAGCGATGTCCTTGTTTTCCATATGAGGAAACGGGGCTCCAAGAAAGTCAAATGACTTGCTTAAAATATTACATCTAGAAGCCATGTCTGGGACTCTCAACCATGAACTTTCCCTACACCAGAAATGGCAAATAAGACACAAGCATGTGTCCCGCTTACCCACTCCTGCCCAGGACAGATATCCCTAATTGATCACAGCTCTCCTGTCCACTGAGCCTGGACACAGCCTCTGAATCCATCTCGACACAGCGCTACAGAGGGCCAATAGACATGGACAGAAATGGAGCATGAGTTGAGACCTATTTGCCACCCATGTCCTACAGCATGCTAGCAACATTCACAATCCATTACCCATTTGTTTCAGCTAAGGGCTTTCCATTTTCTAACTCTTCATGTTAGAAGTCAGTCAGGACCTAGGAGAGCGCCTTACACAGCCTGGTCCTCCACAGACGCTCTGAAAGCTGACTGCTTCTCAAGCGAACACAGCCCTGCCCTCTGCCTTGGCTAGCATCATTCTGCTTAACAGATGAGCCAAGAGGGTCTGGTTGGTGCCTGGGCTGGTGACCACCTTGCTTAAAGCAGATACAATCTCCTGCCTCACCTCCTCATCTATATCACAATATGGTTGCACCAATACACTTCAGAAATGTCACAGCTTGGCTTTCCCAGCAGGGCTCTCAGTTGACTCAACAAACACACCTGCTCAGCTAATTTCCAAAAAAAGAAAAATTAGCCATAAGATTTGTTTGGGCAGGCAGGCCATAGCTGTAAGGCTGTTTAAATTTTACAGCTCCAAATGGGTTTCATCTCACATGCCACCCCACTCAATGGGCAGTGTTTCTTTGAACACTGTAAGTTTACTTCTTGGACCCATAGAAAAGAGAGTCATGATCAATTAGTAATATCTGCCATTGGCAGGGGGTGTGAAGTGGGGAGGGGTCGCATGTGCCACACATTTGCCATTCACAAATTACACTGTAAGGATACTAAAAATGGCCGGGCACAGTGGCTCATGCCTGTAATTCCAGCACTTTGGGAGGCTGAGGCGGTTGGATCACTTGAGCTCAGGAGTTCAAGACTAGCCTGACCAACATAGTGAAATCCTGTCTCTACCAAAAAAAAAAAAAAAAAAAAAAAAATTGGCCCAGCGTCATGGTGCACGCCTATAACCCCAGCTACTCGGGAGGCTGAGGCAGGAGAATTGCTTGAACCTGGGAGGCGGAGGTTGCAGTGCACCAAGATTGCACTCCAGTCTGGGCAACAGAGTGAGACTCTGTCTCAAAAAACAAAAACAAAACAACAACAACTACAGATACTAAAAATATTTCAGTCCAGGTATTAGCTGGGGCAAGGCCTGAACTATGATTAATGCCATTCTTTGTACACTTATTCTTCACCCTCTCTGCTCTGCTCTGTATCCAGGAAGCCTGCTTTTGTGGACTGCATCCTCCAGTTTCCCCTCACGTTTCCTCCAGCTTCTGGTTGCTTTCAACCAGGAAGAGACCCTGGCAGACCCTAGGAAAGAGGAGAGAGGGTGTGCATTTCTGCCCTGCTAAATGCTACAGATCTGGCTGTAGACACATCCCTCGGCAGCTTCCCTCCTACCCAGTTCCAGCTCCAGCAGCACTGCTCCCTCCCTGCCCCTCACCACAGGAATAAAGGGCTCATCTCTGGGTGTCTCACCTCTCCTGTTTGTTTCCTTAACCCTGTATCTCTAATTAGCCTCTTCGTGAAGGTCTCTTCATCTGAAACATCCAGGATAAATTCTGTTTCCTGCCGGGACTCTGACTTACATAGCTTTTCTAAGAAAATCGTTCCATTATTTCCATAGCCAAATAGGAAGATGGGAGTCTGGCCGATAATGGGGATGACTACTTTGGCCTATGCCGACACCTTTCACTGCTGAATTCCAGCAGAATACGACTTAACTGCTATCTCATGCCTGCTGTGTCCCCACAGCATGGGCTCACATGGGCTCCATTAGGTAATGGAGAGAGGATGCAGTTCAGGTCCTAATAACCCAAAGCTTCTTGGGCTCTAATTTTACATCCTATGTGCTTGATTTGAGGACCAGACACATGTCATAAGCCCTAATATCTTCACTGTGAAATGATCTTTTGTAGCGCCATACGTTGCAAGGGTAATTATGCAGGACTCATTCTGAAGACAATGGCCATGGGAGACCCTAAGTTGCAGAGAGTGGAAAGATACACTAGCTGGAAAGGGAAGGAGACCCGGGCTCTACCTCCGGCCATGCCAAGAGCTATTCAGATGGCCTTGGACAGGTTACTGCCCCTCCCAGGCCTCCAGGGCTGTCACAGGAAACACTAAAAGCTTAGAATAAATAATCTTTAAGGTTCCTTCCAGCTTTAACATTCCAGAACATTTTACTTGGTGTAGCTGGCTAACGTTCAGTCATGGTAGTGGGCTTGTGGCCATTTTGACTACATTTTCTTCATAAAGGTCCAGCCAGTTTAGCTTATTGTGGCAGAGATTGCTCATTGTCCACCAGCACCTCTCTCCCTTCTTCCATTTTAAGAGAACCTCTGATTTTTAGCTTCAGGCTCTCCAAAATAAAGATTTTTCAGACTCCCAAATAGCTGTCCGTGGCCACGTGACTAAGTTCTGTCCAAGGAGATGATGCGGAATTGACAAACGGCAGCTCCCAAGAAGCTGGTTCTCACACATTCTTTGTCCCTTTTTCTTTTCCGCCCCTCCCATGTCCAAACCATGGCTGTGACGGTTTGAGCTCTGCCTACCATCCTGACCATGAGGACAAGGACCTCAACTGAGGGAGACTGGGGTGGCAGACTGGAAGGAGCTTGGATCTCAGATCTTGAAGGACTTCCTGAAGCAGAACTGCCATATCAGCCCTGAATGGAGACCTCCAGATTTTGAAGTGAGAAAAAAATAGACTTCTGGCGTGTTTAAGTCAATGTCCCACATATCCATATATTGCCTCTTGGTTCCAAATCTACCCTTCTTTGTCTTGCTTGTGGCACTGGAGCTGGACTCTGTAAACATTGCTTCTTCACCAGCTGACACCATGTTAGGCTTTATCAGTAGAAGACACTGGAATGATACTGCACGTAGAAGAGGGGATTGCTTTTCCTGGTTCCAGTGGTCTCACCTTGCACCTACGGGAGGGGCTGCCAGCAGTGTTCAGGAAAACCGTTGGCACCAACCCTTCAGAGTGTTGCCAGTTTCCACTGGGTAACTCCTTGCTGGTCAGTGTCTCAGTGAACTCCTCCCTTCCAGCAGGCCACAGCCACACTCTCTCCTAGGAAGTTAGAATTTCAGCCCGGTAAGAGTAGAGGTGGGCGTGGCTTCCTCCTTCCCTAGTAGTTGCTCCTTGCATCGGCTCTTTTTGTCTTCTGTAGTGTTCTCTTTACCTCTTTTGGTAGTCGATCCCCCTTTCCTAGTTAATAATTATAGTAAATTTTCTAATTACTGTTCAAATTACTGCTGTGGTTTCCGTCTCCGAACTGGACCCTGATGGACACAGCCAATTAACTTGGGTCTGTTACTAGCAATTTAACTTAACCTGAACTGATACAACCATACAAACATCTCTGTGGGAAAGTCAACGATATGGTGCAGAATGAGCCTGCTGCTTTTTAAAAATCCTCTCTCCAAATTTTTTTTTGTGACAACATGACAGAAAAAAAATCAAAGTCCTTAATTTAGTAGGAACAGGTTCCCACTAAATGGTTTTATTTTAAACTATCTAATTAGAAAAATGAGCATGAACAGAGGAAAAGCTGCATGAATAGGAATTGCAGTTAGCAGAATACATACAAATGGTCAAAACATATTTTAAAAGGTTCAAAATTATTGAAAAAGAAATCCAAATTACAATACAAGTGCAAGTTGAAGAAATAGAAAAATACTTTTCTCCAACCAGCAAAGGTTTTCTAAAACTAGAATATAAACTATTAATCCTAATGGGAGTGTAAAGGAGTAAAAACTTTTAGCTGCACAGGATGGCTCACGCCTGTAATCCCAGCACTTTGAGAGGCTGAAGCAGGTAGATCATTTGAGTCCAAGAGTTTGAGACCAGCCTGGCCAACATGACAAAACCCCCATTTCTACAAAAAAAAAAAAAAAAAAAAAAAATTCCCAGCTACTTGGGAGGCTGAGGTGGGAGGATCACTTGAGCCCTGGAGTTCAAGGCTGCAGTGAGCTGTGATTGCACCACTGCACTTTAACCTGGGTGACAGAGTGAGACCCTGTCTCAAAACAAAAACAAAAAAAAGACTTTTGAAGGGTTTTTTGAAAAGGAGAATCAGAAGGCCTAAATGCACTGGTACTTTTAACCCAGCAATTCTACTTCTAGAAAAGTATTCTAAAGAGATAATTCAAGGTGTATGTAAACACCTAGCTACAAAGATGACTCCAGCATCATTGCTTATAAAAGCAAAACAAAAAAGATTGAGGCCACGTGCAGTGACTCATGTCTGTAATCCAAGCAGATTGGGAGCCCGAGGTGGGCAGAATCACCTGAGGTCAGGAGTTTGGGACAAGCCTGGGCAACATGGCGAAACCTTGCCTCTATGAAACATACAAAAATTACAGGTGCATGTGCCTATAGTCCCAGCTACTCAGGAGGTTGAAGTGGGAGGATCACCTGAGCCCAAGAGTTAGAGGGTGCAGTGAGTAGTGATTTCTGCTATTGCACTCCAGGCTAGGTGACAAAGCAAGAGGAAAGAAGACAGGGAGGAAGGAGAGAGGCTGAGAAAAAAATCTGTACGTCCAACAACAGGAGATTGCTTCAACAAATCATGGTGCATCTACACAACAGTGTATAAAACAACTTAAATTGGTTTTGTACAAGTATGTCTATTACATAAGCATCTTTTCTGTCATAGAAAAAGCCTCATGGTACTAAGTGAAACTGAAATAGAAGCAGGTTCAAGGCAGTGTGTACAGCATTTTCAGAATAAAAATGTTACAATCATGCCTAGAAAAAGTGTGGGAATATCATATAACAGTATGTTCACAACAATTACTTCTAGGCAATGAGATTACTGGATATTTTTACTTCTACTTGCTGTATACATTTTCTAAATGTTTTCCAGTGGATGGGAATGAGCTGCGTAGTTAAGGAAAACATTTCATGTTAAAACTTTATCTCCCTTTCCACCACCTCAAGGATGCCCCCGTGCCTGCTGAGTATGTTTGAATGAACTCATAACTGTTTCAGCCATGACCAAGGCCACATCTCACTCAGGACCCCTCCCACCCACAGAGCCTCTATCTCTTCCCACCATCCCTCCCTTCCCATTCCCAAGGCCATAGCCTGCATCCTCGAGCGCCAGGTTTAGAACTCTGGGAGGTGCCCCTCCTTCCTGCTTCTACAGATCCTAAGCATCACAGGTCTTCACAGAACCAGCAGATGGTTCCTCTGCTGAGAAACCATCAATAGCTCCCCATTTTCCTAGGGATGTGTTTCAAATGTCTCAGCTTGACTTCCACTGTTCCAAGCTCATTTCAATCCTGTCATTACCCATTCTGCAAAGTAAACCAGGGTAAACCCCCAACTCCAGACACATCACAAACATTCCTTACCTTTGCTGACACTGTTCATTCTACCTGAAATGCCTTCTCTCACATCCCAGCTTCTGCAAATCCAAGGCGCCCTTCCAGGCCCACCTCAGAGCTTACCAACCCCCTCACCAGAAAGTCTTCCTTGAGTTGCTTGCCACCCTTTCTGAATCCCTCTGGTACCTCACTGACTTAGTTTTCCATTTGACAAATACTGGTTGGGCACCTACCATGTGCCAGCACTATGCTGGTGACTGGGAAGCAACATCAGTCTCGTTTCTGCTCCCTGAAGCTCATTGTCTAATGCAGAGACCGTCATTGAACAATAATACTCACCTCAGTAATAGACACAGTTACAGATTGTAAAGAGTGCTTTTTGGAAAAAGAAAGGTGATGAGAAACCTGAGAGGGGACCTGATTGAGATTGGGGGCTGGGAAATGATATGTAAGCTGAGTCCTAGAGGATGAGTCAGAGTTGACCACATATAGAGGCCAGAGACATTTCCAGGCAGGAGGAAGAACCCAGTGAGCTGGAGCCTGACAAGTAAGGGGAGGGAGGCTGAGTCAGAGGGAGAGGCAGTAACCACAGCACCCCAGGCCTGTGATTGCTCTTATCCCAAGTGCAATGGGGTGACATTAAAGGATCCTAAGCAGGTCTAGATCTTGCAAACATGATCACACACGAGTTTGAGAAAGATTACTCTGCAACACAGAAAACAGATTTGGGGAGGCAAGAGCAGCATCAAGGAGATCAGTTCAGCCACCACTGCAGCAGCCCAAGTGTGAGCTTGGACCAGTGACAATGAGGATGGAGAGAAGTGGATGGGCTCAATTTGGAATTAGAATTGACAGCACTTGGGTTGGGCGGGGTGAGAAGAAGAGGGAAGTCAGGTGTCAGGTAGCAACTGAGTTTCTAGTTTAAGCACCTGGACGGACTGTGATATCAGTGTGGTATCTGCACCCACGCAGCCTAGGACTTAGTGAGCCAAGGAGGAGAGGACAGGAAACCATCACTGACTCCCCAGGGAAGAGACGCAATGCTGAGCCATGAAAAAGAGTTAAGAAGGAAGGTAGCTTGAGGCCGTTCCTGTGGGAAGCCAGCTCACAGGACTCACATCGACTCCAGGCCGGTAACCCGGGTGGGAGGCAGGGAAAGAGGCTGGGTGCAAATTGCAGGATGAGGCAGAAGATAAGTGGCCCAGCTGGCAGAGCAGGCAAAGACTCAGGGCTGAACATCTCATTCAAGTGCTCATGCAGGCGAGCTTGAGAATATTTATTGGTAATTGGCAGAAGTGGTTAGAGGTGGCGTGATCACAGATAGGTCTGCAACCAATCAGCAGGAAAGCTCTGTTCCTGTTGCTATGTTTGCATCCAGGCAGAACTGTATTATGAGCAGGCTGAGAGGGTACCATGAGAAACCTGCTTCTACACATTTGGTTTATCTGTCATCCTCTCCCTGCTTCATGGGTGAGAGCAAGTGAGCTGTGGAGCAATAAATTATCACTTGCCACATGCTATGTGTCCCAGGAGAACTCTTTGCAGCCCTGAGAGGGAGAGCTTAGCATTCACAGGCCAGTGAGATTGTTTTATAGGGAAATTCTAAAATAGGGAACAACACTATGAGTAATAATAATAATAGCAAGGAGAACAGCCAACAATTAATGACTGCTTGCTAAACACTTCGTATTCACCGCCTCATTTAATCCTCAAACAAGCTTATATAATGGGTTCCAATATCATTATTTTCCAAATGAGGAAACTGAGGCTCAGAGAGGTTAAGAGACTTGGTCAAAACTACACAGGAAATAAGGGCAGGGGGCAGAGGCAGGTTTCAAGCCACGGGCTACGTGATGCCAAAACCAATCTCTTCAACGGGATGCCTCGCTGCTTCTGCTCTTTATCAGCCAGAGTCTCCTTGGGAAAGACTGGCCATAGAAGTCTTCTCCCTCTGGGGGTGAGGAGAGTGGCTGGACCCTTCACCCTCAATTAACCTGATACCCATGCACTGACCCTGGGCCTTCTGGAAGAGGAGTAGAGGAACAGAGGCGGGGCAGGTACATTTTCACACCTTGCATTCATTTATTCTTCCCTATGCTTTAGGACAAAGAGTACTTGGAAAGCCAGAATTCTCTCATCCTTGTCAGATTCCTAGACAAGGATAGAGAAAAAGGGAGAAGGTCATGGGCTTTGGTGCTCAAGGAACAAATACACAAATGTGACCTTCAGACTGCGCAGCATGGAGAAGCTTGTTCACTGGGGGTGGAGGCAGCCAGGCAAAGCTGGAGGCCCCAGGGTTGAAGAGGCCACATGGCCTAGAGGGGAGAACAGGGATTAGAGGTCTCAATGTCCTGTGCAGGTCCCAGCCCAGGCTCTCCCCTGTGCAAGCACCCAGACCATGGCCTGTAATACTCCTGAGATCATGTGAGCCCAGGCTGTCTCCCTTGAGTGCTCACATCATCTCCTAGAGTGTTTGAGGGACCAACGGACGGGATGGAAAGAAACAGCCTTTGTAAACCATGAGGTGTGGCCCAAAGCTGTAAGACTAGGCTATAGTGTGTGGGTTATTTATCATTGTTCTTCCTATAAAAAATCATGATGAGAGTTGAGAAGACAAAGATTTGGGAACCGGTGAAGCTACGGCCTCTATTCAGATTGTGTGACCAGGCCTCTGTGGGGGAGGGACGTGCACCTCGATCAAATGTGGCAAGGCTCAAATTCTGCTCAAACCCCAGCTCGTTGGAACCCAAACACCATAGGAACACTGTTTTAGAAAGAGGAGGGGTTGGAAGAAGCCACCAGCTGAATGGAGGCTCAGGTCCAAAGCTACTTATACGTCTCCAAAAAGCCAGGGGCTGGTTTCTTCGGTGGGGTTCAGACATCTGGTTGGCTTGCAGGGCACCAAATGCCTTAGCCTAATGCCATCCTTAGTGAGGCCATTGAGATTTATGGAAGATTTCAGTTTCTAGGTCAAAGTCTCCGGGTATAGCCAGGCATAGTGGCTCATGCCTGTAATTCCAGCACTTTGGGAGGCTGAGGTGGGCAGATCACTTGAGGCCAGGAGTTCAACACCAGCCTGGCCAATATGGCAAAATTCCATGTCTACTAAAAATACAAAAATTAGCCCAGTGTGGTGGCGCATTCCTGTAATCCCAGCTACTCAAGAGGCTGAGGCACAAGAATCACTTGAACCCAGGAGGCAGAGGTTGCAGTGAGCTGGATTACACCATTGCACACACACACAGTCTCTGGGTATAGAGGAGCTATCAGAGTTGGCACCACTAGAAAACATAAATCCCTTAAAACATCACCTGGCTTTGTGTATTAGTCTGTTCTCACACTGCTATAAAGATACTACCTGAGACCGTCTAATTTATAAGCAAAAGAGGTTTAACTGACTCGCAGCTCTGCATGGCCGGAGAAGCCTTAGGAAACTTACAATCACGGTGGAAGGTGAAGGGGAAGCAGGCACATCTTACCTGGCAACAGGAGAGAGAGAGAGTGCACAGGGGAAACTGCCACTTTTAAACCATCAGGTCTCGCGAGAACTCGCTCACTATCACGAGAACAGCATGCGGGAAACCACCCCCATGATCCAGTCACCTCCCACCAGGTCTCTCCCTTGACACGAGGGATTACAAATCCGGGTGAAATTTGGGTGGGGACACAAAGCCAGACCATTTCACTTTGGCTGTTCAGATATTGTTTCCTGCCACTTGGAAACCTTGCTGAATTTCTGTGGGATGAGAATAATTTTAAAAATAGTATTTACTGGATGCCTACCATGCCAGACATGATTCTAAGTGCTTTCTCTATATTGATCACTAAATCCTCATAATAACCCTATGTGGGTAGATTCTAGTAACCACATTTCATAGATAAAGACAGAGCCCCAGCAAGCCTAAACAGGTTTGCCCACAGCCGTGAAGTGGCAGAGCCAGGATTTGAACCCAGGAAATTTGCCTCTAGCACCTGCTTGCTTTGCCCCCAGGCTGTCTCAGAAGTATGGAAAGCAGTGCTGTTCATACAATTCAATTCTCTCCACACACTTGTTGGGGCATAACAGGTTCTTCAGGGCCCACATAACTCTGGCACTGTATATTTCATATTTATTGAGTGCTTCTGTTTGCTAGGCAAGGTAGCAAGTGCCTTCATATGCAAGCCTGTTAATCAGAGTTTCTATTAATGGCATGATACATGCAGGGACACTGAGGCTTTAAAGGCTGAGGGACTTGGTCCAGGTCTCACAGTTAGAAAGTGACAGAGCTGAGGCTGGGTGCATTGGTTCACGTCTGTAATCCTAGCACAATCCATGAGGTGGGTGCGTCACCTGAGGTCAGGAGTTCAAGACCAGCCTGGCCAACATGGCGAAGCCCTGTTTCTACTTAAATTAAAAAAATTAGCAGAGCATGGTGGTGGGTGCCTGTAATCCCAGCTACTCAAGAGGCTGAGGCAGGACAATTAATTGAACATGGGAGGTAGAGGTTGCAGTGAGCCGAGATCGCACCACTGCACTCCAGCCTGGGTGACAGAGCAAGACTCTGACTCAAGAAAAGAAAGTGACAGAGCTGAGAAGAAAAACCAAAGTCAGCCCAATTCCAAAGCGTGGGTATAGAACCACAGTATGTCAGCAAGGTCTTCGCTCTCCATGGTCTGGGGAGAGGCCACGTGTTCAAACAACCATAGTCCAGGCTGGGCAGTGCCCTGAGAATGGCCGGAGAAGCAGTGGTCATCCGGACGGCCAGAGCCGAGGTGCTGCTGAATGAGAAGCCTTGCAGAGCTATCTACACTCAGCTTCCCCTTGGGAGCCTCTTCTGCTGTGCAGACTGAGTCCAGCCCTGCGTAGGAGGCTCCCCAAGGGCAGGGTTGAATCTACCCAGCACTTAGATCCTCAGCACCCATGCCAGGCCCACATGCAAGGTGCACAGCATATCTGGGGCTGTGTGGATGCCTCAGTGGCATCACGCCTATCCCCATTCATCTCCTCTCATTGTGCGGGACAGCAGAGGAAAGGACACTTCCAACACACACGCCACCCTGAGGGAAGGGTGTGCAGCGCTGATCACTCACTACTGGGTGGGAGAGAAAAGGAAAAAACGAGTTCCACTGATGTAAGACTTGGGGACCTACCTTTGATTATGTTGTTGTGGACTTTTCTGTCTACCAAATATGGGCTCTGTCCACAGAGGCATCAAAGGACCAGCAAGGTGAGGCAGAAGGTCTAGGCCTGAAGCTCAGTCTCCCCATTTACACAATGGCAGCCATCATAGCTGCTTGTCTGCTCTGGGGGCTGTGCCGAGGGTCAGTGGGTGGTGTTCTTGCTGTCATTCAGCTCCCGGAACAGCCCCCTCTAAGAGTGGCCCGATGCGTCTTCCTTCCTGGTCCCCACTTTCCCAGACTCTGGCACCCCAGTGTGAGACCTGGCCACTGCTGGGGACTCCAGGTTCTGCTTGGCATTGGATGGCCACACACTCCACACCTGCTTGGCTGATCTGAATTCTCAGCTGGAGCAGCTCTGCTAGCCAGCCAACTGTTCCTCAGGAGCCAAGACCATGAGCTTCCTCCCACAGCTCTGCCCCTGGCCCTGTCCTCATTTGCATTAACTTAAAAAAAAAATCTTTATTGCGATGTAACTCATATGCCATAAAATTCACCCTTCACTTACTTTTGAGACTCTGTTTAACAACAATGATCAGGTCTGAAATTAAGAATCCCTTACCCTAACTATACTATAGGAAATAAATTATTCGTTTATTACAAAAATTCAATTTCTCCTATAGCATTTCAACAAGAGTTCAAGAAGTGCTGTGAGCACCTGCTCTGTGCTCTAATAATGTATATATCATTATATACTTGCCTTGTGCCAGGTACTGCGCTCAGCACTTGACAAACACTATATTATTTAATCCTTACAGCAATCCTGAAAAGTGTATATTACTAGTTCTTTTTTTCCCTGAGGCTCAGGGAAGTTAAGTAACACACTAAAGGTCACACAGGCTTGCCTAGGTGGCAGATTTGGAATCTAGGTCTGGCAGGCTTCAGAGCCTGTGCTCCTAACTGGCTCACACCTTGCCTCATTGCACTGTGGAGTGTGAAATTGTGGAGAGAAGGTGGACTAGATTCTGCTCCTGTATCATCTAGAGAATCGGAAAAGACAAACATTTAACTCCAATATGGCCCTGAAATATTTTAATTCCATCAAATCAGCACCTGCCCATCAGCAAGGACATCAGAACAAGTTAGAATGAAAATAAAGATGTCAAGACATCAGCCACCCTCACCCAGGTGTGGCCCATGGTGTGGGAGTCTGACGGGGACAGGTGGAGTACCAGGCAGATGGCAGCTCACATTCTGGGAATGGGCCATGCAGGGAGACAAGCTTCCAGGAGGCACCATGTGAGCTTCATCTCTGCTTAAAAACCAGGATGCCCGCCCTGCCATGAAGGTTGGCAACTCCAGAGGAGCACTGCTCAGGACTCTACAATCTCTCCAACGCCACTCTGAGCACTTTTAGGCGTCTCTGGCACACTGGACCTGGGTTACTTCAGTTTTTAGGCTGATGGTTATGTGAGGGCTGCCGTCAAGAGCTGCCCCAGAGAGGGTCTGGGTGAGCCCCAAAAGAAAACCTGATTGGTAAGATGTCTTGGTAAGAGAGTATGGCAGAGTGAGGTGAGACACCAAATTCCAGGCAGGAGTAAAGTCTGGAAGTGTGAGTTTGCCCTCACTAATGGTTCCTGAACCACAAGACAAGAGGAACCACCAGCTATATTTATCCTATCCTAGCATGGGATCCACAGCCATGAAGAAAGTCCTGGTATTTACCAAGCCATCCACTGAAAAGAGAAGCTGGCTGTCAGGCAATTCCCTTAGATTTAATAAACCCAAAAGGCTGTACAGCATTTTCATATTATTTGAGCCTCATGTAGACAATTTTGAGTCACATGCCCTCAGCTCACCTCTGGGCAGTTCCTCGCCTCTGCCGCATGTCTCCCCACCGTTCTGCTTGAGAACTTTTTCTGAATCTGTAGAGCCCTCCATTCCCAGATATTCAGGGAAGTGAATGACTTGGGGAATGTGGCAAGTCTTCTTTTCCAAAACTGGCTGCAACAACATCCCCCATTTCATGTGCTCTTTTAACAATGTGACATTGACATGCCTCCCACTGGAGAGGTAGGTCTCTGCTCACCCACCTTGAATTTGGGAGGGCCTGTGGCTGTGATGGAGGTGACAATGTGTGACTCTGAGGCAAATCTATCAAAGGTAACACAGCTTCCAATTGGTTCTCTTGGGATGCTTGCACTTAGAATGCAGCCGCCATGACGACAAAGCCTAACTAGCCCACGTAGAGAGGCCACAGGGAGAGGCTGCCTAGGTGTTCTGGCCAGTAGGTCCCAGGCAGCAGACAATCTCCACAGCCAGACATGTGAGTGAAAGAGCCTTCAGATGACTTCAGACCCCACTTGCTGAGTCACCCCAGCCTGTAAGTCTTCCTTGTTGAGGCTCAGCCATCATGGAACAAAGACAAGCCTCCCCTGCTATGTCCTTTCCAAACTGCTAATCAACAGAATCATGAACATAATGAAACAGAGGTTGTTCTATGCCACTGGTCTGGAGAGCTTTCTTATAGGGGAATAGAAACTAGATCGGGGAGCAGACAACAAAAGGCAGCAGCCTTTGGATAAATGCTGCAGCCTCCTATTCTCTGGCAGATAACTTGAGAAGCATTCTGTAAGCTCTTCTAAGGAGCTCCCAGTGGGGTCAGGGGCCCACTGCCTAATGCAGCTACCTTTATTCCACTCCCTTCATTGGATCTCCTCCCTCCCTGTCTCATTCCTCCTGCTCCCTCAGCCCTGCTTCCTGGGATCACTTTCCACACAAACTATCTATACCCAAGTCCTTGTCTAAGACTCTTCTTTCCGAAGAATCCAACTAAAACTGACCTTTCGTCTCCCCTGCAGGGCAAGCATTTTTGCTCCCACTCCTATTTTGTAGCTGAGGAGACTGAGACATGGACAGGTAACATGACTTGCTCAAGGTCACACGGTGAGTAAGGTGGGGCAGGGTCAAGATAAGAATCTAGGCCTTCTGGCTTGACATCACCTTAAACACTGTGGATGAGGACAAGCAGGCAGGTAGGCAGCAGCAGTCCTCCCAAGCTTTGCTCTCAAAGACATGGTGGCTGGAAGGATGCCTTGTGATTCACTGCCAGCTGAACCCTTAGCTGTATTGACAGTAGCAGAAGAAAAATAGCAGAGCTATGGACTACCAGACAGAGAACATGCCCCAGAAGCCCCATCCCCCTCACTAGCCCCAGGCCAGGAGGGCTTCGTAGACTAACTCCCACTCCCTGGTCATTTGATTTAAAAAGTCACCCCTTTTTACAGCATCAAATAGATTGTCTATTAGAAAATCTAAATTTTCCAGCTTAATACCTGCTTTAAGGTCAGCATGAAGATCTTCTTTCCATCAGTTTCTAGAAAATCCATTTATAAAGTATCTATATCTCAAGCCCTGTTCTAAGTACTTTAATCTATCAGGAATCATCCCCATTTACAAATGAGGAAACTAATGTCCAGAGAAATCAAGTGATTTGCCCAAACACACACAGCTTGTAAATGGTAGAGTAAATGGTAAAAACGGTATTAAAAAATTGCAAAAGTAGTGAAATGCTTAAATTACCAGTTTGTTCATCTTCTGAGAGGCTGGGCTAGAACCAACGATCATACACTCATAGAACACTGGATGGGAAGAAACCCGAGGGATTTCTTCTATGATCGTTACACTGAAGTGCCTGCAAGGTATGAAGCAGGCCCACGGCAAGATGGTTGATGTAGATCAAGAGCACAAGCTCTCTGGACATGTTGCTTTGCAGTTCTAACAAGGCAGACATTTTCATTCTGCAGGTAAGGAACTGGGGCCCAAAGACGAGGGGAATCGTCCAGGTAACACAGCTCCTGAGAAGCCAGGAATAGATGCAAGACCCTCCCCTCTGCATTCTGAGTCCACAGTATGGAGACCTGCACCAAGAAGGGAGAGTGGGAGGTATTTTAGCTTTGCAGCCCTGAGGCGGGTCCTAAAGGGAAAACTTCTGGCTGGAAGAGTCAGGGCTTTAGGATTTCACTGAGATAGAATGGGAGGCTGCCCCTAAAGGTTTGCGTTAAATATGCAACCAAGAAGTGCAGTGTCCCCCTAGCCAAGAGGCAAGTCCTTTCTCTGCGACTTCAGTACACTGGTGAACTGCTTGCTGGCCTTCCAGACAGCTGTTCTCCAGGTCAGGCAATTTCCAATTAGATGGGGTGACTGAGATGTTACCTTTTCCCCAGGTTGTTCTTATCATCGTCCTCTTCTGGCCAGTCTTAGCATCAGGGTAGCCCAGGGAAAGGCCAATGGGTTGGGAGAATTCAAGGAGGTTCAGGAGGATGCCTGCAGCTGGCTGAAGCCACACTGGCCAGATCCTCCACCTTCCAGCCCTGCCTGTGCATCTCATCCTGTCTGTGAAGAATCACAGAATATGCATGCCCCTGGTTATCTTGCATTTTCTCTAAAATTACTGAGGAAGATGAGGCTGTAACAGGCAAGCCTGCCTAAGGGTTATCCTCCACGGCTGAGACCAGGGGCTGGGATGTCTCTTGCACACCTGGATTCACAGTGCCCAGACCAGCACCCAACATACTAGAGGTGTAGCGTACATTCCTGAGCAAATCAATCCCTTCCTCACTCCAGGCCTCAGCTGCCCGTACTGCCTCAGAGGTCCCAGCTCACACCCAGTGGCGTCTAAGATCTGACAAGGGCAGGAGGTGGTCCAGCCACTCCCTTTATCCCACACCTATTTCCCCAGCTTCAGGGGCCCTCTTTTCAGGGCCAGGCTGCCATTCCACAAGTGTTCTGGAGCCTCTTCTCTTTGGCCTTGAATTAGGTCCCATGAGGAACTCATGGTACCTGAGCCAGTCATGCTACCTGCTGAGGTTTTCTCCATTTGCCCGGGAACCAACTCTTCTGCCCACCTTCCTAACTCAGAAGCCCCACGAGGTACAGCAATAGGTGGATATTCTGCAGGAAATTTCCCTCACTAAGACCAGACCCCTCAAGACTAGTTTGATCTTCAACCTTCACAAGATTCTCAAGTCTCACAAACCCCTCCTGCCTCCTAGTACCCTGGTCTTCTCCAGACTTTACCCAGTCCTGACCCTCGCAACCCCCAGCCTAGACCCGAGCCACTGCAGTGACAGTAACAATAAAAATGACGACAATGCCATCATTTCATTTGCAGAGAATGTTCCCATAAATCACATGAGCCTCCTATAATTACTGCCACCAATTTAGAGATGAAGAACCTGAAACTGACAGAGGTTTTCAGGGTGTGAAGGGGCGGCCACTGGCCCACAGGCCCCGCAGAGACCTGGCCGGCCACCGCCCCGGGAAGGAGCACCTGCTCCTTGGTTGATGCAGACCAAGAGCACAAACTCTCTGGACATGTGGAGAGGTGGAGGTCGCGCTCTTCCCTCCCAATTCCTTTCTGCCCACCTCCAAGTGAAACAGAGCCGCACAAAGCCAGAGATAAAGACCATCAGCCGCGGGCCCCTGGCCATGGGCCAGGAGCGTCTGTGCGAGCCTCTGAGCCGAGCATCTCCCGGGGAGCGTGAGCACCCTTCTGTCCGTGCTGGAACTGCCCCATACTCATCAGCTTGCTGGAACATGCGCTTCGGCCCTTCGGAGGCTAACGCCGCAACGACTCCAGCTCGGAAGCCGCTCCCCTCGGGACTCAGGAGCCGGCCGGTGGCCCCGGGGAAGCGGGAGCTGCAGCGCCCGGGCGGCGGTTGCGCCCGAAAGGCCGGTACGTCCCGGGCGCCGTTTCCGGGCGGGATTAGAGCACCTGCCGGCTTCCATCTCCGCCCGCCCAGGGCGACCCTCAGGCCGGGACGACGCCGAGGGGCCACAGGGAAGTTTCCGGCTATTCGAGTCTTGCTCATTCTCCCTCGGCGACCCCTTTCCTTTGCTCACTGTGACGCTTTTCTTTTTAAAATCTCCTCCCAAGCGTAACCACAGATCTTGGGAAACTTTGCGCGAAACTTACGAATGCTGTGAAATCAGAGCCAGCAACTCCATCTGAGCCTGGGAGCGCCAAGCCCAGCCTGGCACTTCTGCTCCGACCTAGAGTGTCCGGCGGTGGCCAGTGCTGACCACCCGCTGTCAGGCGACCCTGGCACCCGCCCTGGCCCCTGGGCGCCCTCTCGGCCTTGGGCACCCGCCCTGATTAGCTTTGGGAACGTGCCGGCTGTCGCCCCCCTGGTGCGCGCCGCAAACCTGGGACAGGGACGTCCCAGCCTCGGAGTCATCTTTAAGCAATTCCTCGGAGGCACTGTCTTCCCGGGGAGCCATGTATCTCAAGGGAGGGGAGAGGAGACCCGCCCCACAGACGGCAGCGCAGGCTTGCCCACCACCTCATTTGCATTTCAAAGGCAAACTTCTGCGGGACTTCCCCGGTGGTGGCGGCGCCTACCTGCTTTGCAAGGGTCGTGGTAATGCTCCAGCTGCTGTTCGGTGCCTTCCTCGCCGTCCAGCGCCGAGTAGTCCACGACGGCGTCTGGGCGCTCTCCGAGCCCCCCGGCGCCGAGAGGCAGCAGCAGCAGCAGCAGTGACACCAGGGCCCCAAGTGCAGTTGCCCGGGGCATGGTGGCGCGGGGCCGGCGGGGGCAGAGGGAGTTGCGTGCACGCAAGCTCAGCTCGGCCGAAGGACGGTGCACTGGGTCGGTCGGCTGCGGCCGGGACTCGGTGGTTACACTGGGCTGCCAGGCATGGCTCCGGCGCGGAGCAAGCGGAGCGCGGCGCCCCCTGTCTTCGTCAGGGCAACCGGGAAGCCTCCTCTCAGAGCTACTAGCCCGGCGGCCGAGGCTGCTGCGGCTGCGACTGTGGCGGTGGCGGCGGTGGTTGGAGCAGTGGCCGCTCCGCCCCTCTCCACCAGGGCTGGACCACACAGCCCTCGCCAGGGGCCCTGGGCAGCCAATCACTCGGGCGCCCGAGTCGAGGCCCCTCCTCTTCCCGGCACCTCCGCAACTTCAGAGGAAGGGGAGCGAGGTGAAGATGCTGAAGCCAAGGGCCGGGGGCCAGCTCTGCGCCCACCCAGCCGAAGGAGCCTGCCCGGGGTGCCACCTCGGCCTCTGGCTCCCGAGAACGCTGCTCTTGAAGATCGAGGCTGGGGTTCCCGCCTCGTTTTATTTCCCTAACTCACTTTACAACTCCCCGATGCACACGTGGCCGGAGGCTGCAACAGTGGTTAGAGCTCGGAGCGCTGGACCAGGAGCCCTGTGAGCGCGGTTCGTGTCACTACCAGCTGGCTGTGTGCATTCGGACAGCTGCTTCTCTGCAGGGATGAGTGAATGTCCCTTTCAGCGCAGAAAAAAAAAAAAAATTGAGGATTTCGATTCTCACAGCTCTCTCCACATCTAGTCGAGCCATGAAGGGCGCTTGCTGCGGCACCCACCTAACCTAACCTAGTGGCTGCGATAGGTAAGGAAGAAAAGATTTAAGCCCACAGATTTCCCCTCTCGGTGACCCTATCTTTCAGTAAAACAGTCTAAGATGCTTCATACAGTCAAAAAAACCCAAATGAACAGTTGTACGTGCTCTTTGTGTTAAATTGCAGACAGGTTTTTATTAAATAAGCCACTCACTGTTAACTTGATGGAATAAAAATGACCAATTTCTGAAGTCTGGTTATTTTTTTGCCAATTAAAAATATATGCCCAAATAATTTAGGAGACTAATCAAGAGCTATTTGAAACCCACTTCTACTTTGTATCTTAAATGTAAAAATTATCAGAACTGAGCCATTTTGATTCAGAGATATAAAAAGTATTATTACTGTGAGGCTTTTCAAAGATCTTTTTATGCGAGTAAAATGTTCCTATTAAGCATAACACACAAAAGTGTATGTGTAGAGATATTTTGCATCATGCCCAGTAGAATCCTTTTTCAATTTCAACTGCAAGCAGAAAAATAGACTACTTTCTTTTTGGATTTCCACATGGTTTCACATACATCAATGACAAAATAGTCAACAGGGAGCACTGGGCTTCACATCAAACTCTGCATCTTGCATTTATGGTCATCTGCCTTCTCATCTATTAACCAGGATAATGAGTCCTTCACACCAGTAAACAGCTAAAAGTTAACTACTGGAAGGATGCTACTCATGTTTTGTCCTCGCTGTTAGAAATAAATGCAACATTGACCTGCCTCATGCTGTTTTCATCAAATGGGCACGTAACATACATAATGGAGCCGGACGGGCAAGATCTGGTTAGAAACTGGCAGGTGAGAGGAAGGAACTTGGAGGGAATAAGTGCCACCAAATAGCAGGGAAGGCCAAGTGGCCAGTGCATAGGCAACAGAAATGGAAGGGGGTTGAATGACATGCATTTCTGCCTGAATGCCAGGAGTCAAACCCAATGCCATAGCTCTCTGCATTCGCCCCCATGAAGATCACCACGTCTCAGTAGGCAAGTCCACAGAGTCAACACCTAAAAGGCTTAACAAACTTCTCTGACACTTCCAGGTCTCCAGATGGCAAACCACCAACTGGCTTCCTCATTAGAAGGAAATTTCTCTGGAAAACAGACATGAGAGGCCACCTCTTGTGCAAGCAATGAGGTTGGGAGCTTTCATGACCTCCCATCTCCACCTGGTGAGTAGTGGCCCGGTCTTCTGACCAACACTCTTTGTCCAAATATTTTGAAGTCAGTGGTGTTCTTGAATGAACAAGCTGCAGTTTTACGTTATTAGAGTAGAAGGCCAGTTTCGTTGCTACTTTGGCTATCAACCAATAAATGGCAACAAAATATTTGGTTCACTAGAAAGATTAGAAAGGAATGACTGAAAAGGAACACTGTTAAGATAAAACTATAAAAGCCAAAGTCTAATCTGGGTTCAGATAATTTTTAAAATGTATTTTTAATTTAAAAACCATGAAAAAAAAAACAGAGGTAGATTCAGAATAACAGGATTTATGAGCTAAAACTGCTCAACTTAGTTCCATTATCACATTCATTACTTTAGGTTGCCGTATCTTTGGGTCCTCTGTGAACCTAAATAAGTGTTTTTCTCCTCTTAGACGTCCATCCCCCACCCAACTCATTCCATCTATACTCCTATGCCCAAAGTAACTGGGTTCTCTTGCCCCTTCAAGTCTGTGTTTTACCCACCTGGGCTACTTTCTCATTTTGCCTCTCCAGGCCACTATACATCATAATTTGCTCCAGTGCAGGGAGCAGAACCTCCAAAACAGAGGGCACTCTCATTATGCCAGCTCATTCCTTTACACTGCTGACCACTGAGAAGATACTGAGTTCTTTGGAGAATATAATTAAAGAGATTACAATTTTTAACAGCTGCTTAAAAACCCTTCCTGGCTCTCCAAAATCTTTATCCAAGCTCCTCAGGGTGGCATACCAGGTCCTCCATCTATCATCAAGCCTTCCTTTCATTTTTGCAGTCTTGGCACCTCCCACATTCTAGTCTTCTGGCATTAAATGCCCTGCTGTCATCCTAACCCAGCCTTGCTGCTTCACACCTCCATCTCTCTGCCTGGGACACCTTGATAACCGCACATCCCACATCCTCATGCCAGCATCGCAGCTACCATACCTGTGACACTTAGCTACCTAGGTCTGCCCTTTCTGGTCTACAATTGTAGCAGACCTCTCTGACCAACCCCAACTTAGAACCACCTTCCATGTCTCACTCTTTAGACTCTTCCTTTTCTTCCTGACCTTCAAGATTAAGTCCTGCAATCCTAGTGGCTTAGACTGGGCCACTAAGAATAACCATAACATTGGCCAGTCCCACTTATATCAATTTACCCCTGTAACCATCTCTCGCATTTTTTCCTTTGAAACAGCTGTCAAGCAAAGTAATCATGCAAACTTTAAAAATCACTTTAAATAATCGATTAATTTAAAATGCATTTGTAAACTACAGATTCCACATGTCCCAATTAGGCTTCCTCCCCTCTTTTCTAATGCTATATTGCAAGTAACAGTTCCACAAAAATAGTTCACACTTGAAATCAAGAAACTGGCTGCATAAGAGTTCCTTCTCTCCTGTTTTCCAACCGGACAAAAAGTGTTCATTAAAGAAATCAAAAGTAATCCAAATTTTTACCAACTGTTTGGCTAACAGGAATTGCCAAGTACAGGTGTTGACTGAGACAGCTAATAAAACTAGGAGAAAAGAACCAAGGACCTAATAAAAGCGTGTGGAGTCCAGAGGGAAAACAAAACAAAACAAAACAAAACAAAAACAAGGAGATTGGTCAGGATTTTAAAAAACTAATCAGGAACAGAAAAAACATACAAATAGACATGAAGAAATTAAGCACTGATTTCGATGTGGCACAGTAAAAATAACCTCTTCCATTTGTATAGAACACTAATTTTCAATGTGACTTCTACATATATTATCTGCCTCCCAGGCTAGAGAGGGTGATACCCCCATTTTGCAGTTACAATAGTCAAGACAATAGGGCCCTGAATCTTTATACTTCTGGGCTAAAAATAAGAGCACCTTTAGCTGCCTTGGTTTCTTATCTATAAAACATGGCTAACTACTCTGCCAGCTTCACAGGATGCTTGTGAAGGAACATGTGAGACTGCTTTGAAAAATCAGTAAATGTTGCAGCCGGGTGTGGTGGCTCACGCCTGTAATCCCAGCACTTTGGGAAGCTGAGGCAGGCAGATCATCTGAGGTCAGGAGTTCGAGACCAGCCTGACCAAATGGAGAAACCCCGTCTCTACTAAAAATACAAAATTAGCCGGGCATGGTGGTGCATGCCCGTAATCCCAGCTACTCCAGAGGCTGAGGCAGGAGAATCGCTTGAACCTGGGAGGCAGAGGTTGCGGTGAGCCAAGATCACGGCATTGCACCCCAGCCTAGGCAATAAGAGCAAAACTCCATCTCCGCACCCCGCCACTGCCAAAAAAAAGCTAAAAAATGCAAAGTATCATCAATCAGAGGATGGCAGGCAAGGAGATGGTAAAGTCTGAGTGTAGGAGTCAGGTATACAAAAATGTCAAAAGAATGGCAATACAAGAAAAATAATTTCTTAAGAAAGAACAATCTTATTCATTGGACCATTCTCTCAACTATACTGTACATTAACATTTTCTTCAAAATATAAATTTAAACCTTAAACTTTAAATACATCATTTCAGGGGTTAGCAGACTATATCGCCTGTGGGCTGTTTGAAATTATATGGGAACACAGCATTCTCATTAGTTTGTGTAGTCTACTATGGCTGCTTTGGTGCTGCAATGATAGTTTCAACAGACTGCATGGCCCTCAAAGCCTGAAGTATTTACTATCTAGAACTGCACAGAAAACGTCTGCAGACCCCTGCTTTATTTAATTATGGAAAGCTATTAGTTCTTCATTTGCATGAAAATAATGGGTTATCCCTTATGCTTGGTTCATGTTTCAAAAAGGAAAGAAATAAAGCATCCAAGGGAAGTACATTTAACTTTTTATTACTTTTAAAAAATCCAAATTCGGATAAATTAACACACTAGATTAGAACCTCATTTGTTTTTGATACATTATATACTGGACTTCTATTACTAAAAAGCCAGTTGGAATATGGCCTGTATGAACCAAAGAGTGTATACAAAATGGAAGTGATCATCAGGCAGTAATTGTTTCCTTGGAACTCTGCACCAACTGTCCATGCTCTGTGGGGATTTATACATTCAAGTTTGACACAGTTGAAAAGCCAACTGGAACTGCTTTTCCAAGAACGTTCTGTTGTCCTTCAAACAGAATTCCATGTTATTTCTTCCTTGCCTTAAGCTCTTATAACTTTCAATTGACCTAAGATGATAAATTGGAGTAAACACACACTATGCTGCAGTTACCAATCAGCAAGCCTAGTTCACCAATTCTTCAAAATAAGCAGACTTCACAAATTTATTTCCATTCCTCACAGTGGAATAAGAACTTAATTTTGTTCACTTTTGTCTTTGTAGATTTCTGTCTACAGCTCCAGTAAGAATGCCAAATCAGATGGCTTTTAGGAAATGCTCATAAGAGAGAACTAGAGTTACTCCTCACACTGAATTTAAGTCTTACAAATTTCTGCAGTTACATATGTTAACTTTCTGATCTACCCTACTTGTAAGTCTAATTTATTTCTGTATACACTTCCAAATAATCTTAAGTTTTTGCTTCTCTGACAGAAATATAACACCTTGATTGATGGAATACAGCTTAATAACTATAGAATTTTAGTGAAGATATAAAACATTAATGAATACTTGTGTTTTAATACATCACTACTCCTATTTATTACATGTTCCAATAAACCAATAGAATGAAGCACTAAGACATGGTGACATCTAAACTTAAAACCCAGATAGAACGGCTGTATAGATTACAAACGGGTTTCCCCACCGCAGATTTCATATACAAAAGCCCTTCGGTATGTAGCTTTTCCTGAACAAATATACATTAATACACTTCTTGTTTTTCACATTTGTAAAAATTCAAGGTTCTAATAACATTTCTTTGCAAGACATTTGGTATAACGTGATTACTAAACATTAGAAAACAAACACTATATCAAAATGGCTATTATTTGTGAATAAACCCTAAATAAAGTGGCTTTTGGAAGAACTGTATTTTGCAGCAACCGACTTTATAAAGAGGTCCACCCACTCTCAATGGAAAACACCCAAGCATACTATTCACTAGGTTCAGATATCACCACAATATAATGAATTCTAAGAGTATGGGGTTTGATTTACAATCTAGGAGCTCAACATGATATATAATACTAAAAGAATGCTTCACCATCCCTCAGGCCATTACATTTCCACCTTATCCTACTCCGGTATTAGGATTTATGTATAAAAATGTCAACTACTAATGTAGTTAAATTTCAGGAGAAGCATGCTTAAAGATACATGGGGAATGTTTAGCCTTACTTTTTGATAGTATTATTCAAAGTCTCAGTTGAAAAAAATGAAGCAAATAATGTTAACAAATCAAAGAGAGATAAAAAGCATTAGTGGGGTATAAAAACCTCACCATTCAATTAACTTAAATAATGTTATATTTTCTATTCTACAACTGAGAGCTAGGGAGCTAAACTACTTGTGAATTACATCTTCTTCAAGACACACACACACACACACACACACACACACTCACACACACACACACACACACACACCCCTCTATGCAGCCAAAAACCAATGCAAGTCCTTTTCTAAAAGACTTTTAAAGGTGATTAATATTCACTGTAATGCTCTTAATGTATCTGAAAATTAGAAAATTATTTTTCACTACAGATTTCAAAGAACTTCAAATAGAGCTCAATTTAGAAGAAAGAACTGGTGTACCTGAAAGCATTTAACCCACATATTTTCAGTAAACCCTACCTCTTCCCTGCAAGATTCATATGAGAAACAAATTTCCTTTTATTAAGACAAAAGCTTACTGTCCAATTTGTACTCCCATCAGACAGACTATGTATTGGTATGTTAAAAGTACTTTTTGAATAAAAGTGGTGAGAAGGAAACCAAAAAAAATACTTTATATATAGTTAAAATGTTATATAATATAAGCAACTAAATATTAACTTGTAGTTTCTTTTTTCTAACATCTTAAAGAAGGATGAGAAAACAGAAGAACGAATAAATTACATTTAATATACCATTTTGGCTTAAGAAGAGGATTTACCTACAGCTTCTGATCAAATCTGTTTGATCATATCAATCATACTTAAGTGGTAAGAAATCATACTTTTCACCTTTTATAGGACTTACATGCCACAATATAGGATGTGGAGTCCATCCATATATAGACACATACTTTGTAATGAAAACATCTTATGTAACTATTAACCGCATGATTTTCATATTAAGGTTTAAATACAGATGTTTGGAATCTTTCTAAAAATACCAATATAAGTATTGTCTTAGGTGGTCATTTGCATAGCAAACTATTAAACTAGAAACTCAGTGGTTCTAGGAAAACTTCACATTATGAATAGTTCCAGAAAAACATATTCAAAATTAAAATCACTTCTCTTACAAAACTGTAACCTTTATTTGTTGATCCAATAGTAAGTTAACCACTTTTACCCCATCCCCACTTTACACGGTACACCAACCTGAACAGATTTTGTGCCACAATTTCATTCAAATGGTTTGTCATTCACTTTACGATTGTGCTGGATAATCTAGATGTAAGCAAGTCTGGAGATTTTAAAGTGTGGGTCCCCCGTATGAGAGTAGCATAGTTCATAGTATATTTTTAAAATGGCATTCAGTAATTTTGCCTTTTGAACAGACAGAGATCTTCAAATTGCAAACACATCTATTTCCACGAAACAATTTGGTCAGGAAATTTTATTTGAACATTCTAAAGCAATAATGCTTTAGATGTTACTTAAGTGTCCCAGACAGGATTAACAAAATTAAATGTCTCTAAATTACAAATTTAGCTCCTGTAGGAGTCTCAGGAAATAAAGAGAAGAAAACAACCCCCCTCCCAAAAGAAGTATGACACACATATTTTGAAGAAACCCCAATGTCTCATGCAATGGTAGGCAAGATGTAAAAAGCCACCCAAATTCACACATTTCTACACCAATCATCTTAAGAAAAAAGTACTCTGTAGTCGATCTGTACATCCAAATGCATTTGGGAATCTATACCTACGTTACATTATTTAATGTTATATACACTTATTACCCACCCCCCCTTGTTTTTAATAATTTCTCATGTAAAACCTTCATTCAAACCCAAAAAAGATGTTAAGACTAACTTGGGGGGAATAAAGATAATCACTTCAGACATTCAGTTAAAATGTAGTTTATCTAAATCTCAAAATGTTTAATAAAAACAAGTATCGTCTCCATTTAACACTTTGCTTTCTAACTGTACAGTAAATTGCATTGTAGAGAACACACCTCTATCTTCAAACTGTACCTTCTTTGGATGGAATTAAGATGCAACTGGATAGTTTTAAGATAAATAAATGGGAAGTTGGTCCAACTAAGATGACAGCAGATATATTACATGCAGGATTTAATATTTTCTAATTCTCTTTTTTTAAAAAAAGGATGCAGTTGGATTAGGGGGAAAAAAAGTCAAAAAAGAACTCAGATTCAATATATAAAAATGTCCCACAATAGGTCGACGATGGCAGTAAAAATAAGAGGAAAAAAGTAATCTTTCTGGAACATCATTTTTCAATAACATAGAAACACTAAGTGTCAGGAAGATTCCTATTCATGTAATTTTAGCATCCACGTTTCCTTCTATTTATTTTATTGGAAAAAATGCCTTAAATAAACTATTTGTCCTCTTCACTGAAGAGAGCTGGTCTATTTCATCTTTAATAGCTAGTTTTTGGGAAGATTAGCCATGTACTGTAGTAATGCCTACTGCATAAAATCCAAGCATTTGCTGTGAACAGTTGGAGAAAGCAGTCAGTAAGAACCTAGGATCAATGGAAATAGATGTTACTTTAAACCATCGACGAGAGAGAGACCCACAAAGTACCCAGTGTGTTAAAGCCCAAATCTCTTCTTGCGTTTTTCTGTTTTTGCTGCGCAAGTTCCACCCCTTTGAAAAAGAAATTGATCCAAAGTTCCAGGTTTTCTTGGGTCTCTAGTCAATTTTCACATTAGTATAGATTTTTCGGACAAAGGCACTTGTTCCCATGTAACCAATAGCTCCTGCAAAGATAAAATAAGATGTTTTGAAACAAATACATACAGAGCAGTATCTACCATTTAAAAACACTAAATACTCTATGCTCTGGAAAGTTATTCTTTTTTAAAGATAATATCTTTATGTTGGTATTCTCTCTGAACTTACTAAAACTGTATCATTTGCTTTGCAAATCACCTGATACAAGAAGTCTGACCATCATAAGCCAAGTCTACTCAAGTAGCAATTATTTCTTGTATAATCAGTAGCTATGGAGTTAAAACACATCTCTTATAAAGCAAGAATAATTTGATAATGGCAAAAGGCTGTTAAATAAAAAAAAAGTCTTTGATTTGAGGATATATTATTCTAGGTCATTAAAGTAAAAAGTGATGGAGGATTCTCTTAAGGAAGGACAGAGAACCATGTCCCAATAGCAGCTGAAGCTCTAGAGAAGAGGCATTTTCTGACAGCTGCTTTTTTATGTTTAAATTGTAGAAGCTGTGTAGTTGGTAGGAAGGATGATGTATTTGCAAGAATAGACAAGAGAGATAGGTAAGTGGGTCAGAAGTTTTGAAATGTTTTTTAACAATTAGCCTCAACTAGAGCTTAAAACACCAGAAATCAGGGATATTTGTCTGTTTTGTTAAATAAAGCATTGATGTTCTGAGTCTAAAAGAGTGCCTGGCACATGATAAGGTACTCCGTAAATATTTGTTGAATGAATGAATGAATGAACTCGATGGTTCTTCATTGCAAATATAGGTTGGTGCAAAAGTAACCACAGTTTTACAATTACTTTTGCACCAACATACTAAGGGCTCTTTAAAACAATGCAGTTAGTTATTGAACTGTCAGAGAAAAAATATCTATTGGTCTTAGGAATTTACAATGTAGCCCAATATTATTGAAAGCTTAAAAGAAAACCTTCCATTAATTAATAATCGTTAAGTGCACACACAAATGCCTAATTGGTCACCCTTGAACCAACTTTTATTCACCAAACTGGTGAATGAAAGGCAAGAAACAAGCATCTCTCCTGTTTTTCCTACATATGAACTATACCCCAAGGCTACCAACTGGTTGATGAAAGGAAGGTTCTCCTTATGGAAGTATTCGAGCTAACAAATATAAAAGGTACAACAGAATTAGAATATTATAACCACTAATGAATTATTTGAGTTTGGTAATAACTATGAATGGCTGCTAACTTCACAAAGAAGTAGAACCAGAAATTATGTGCTCCCCTGATAAAAGCTTACAGACCACCTCTTAAACATTCTTGGACAAGTATTCTTGAGTATGATCAAGCCTACAGATCTAACTACCACTTGGAGAAACTTTAAATGGCACTTCAGCAATATAATCAGCAAAATCCAGAGTGTGGAAAACTCTACAGGAATTTTTAAAGTTTTAAAAATAAATTGCACGTGAGAGAGAGACCATCTATAGATTAAAAGAGCCTTAAGAGACATTTTAGCTAAGCAATGACATGAGCGTCAGTTAATCTCAATGCAAACAAACTATATTTAAAAAGAAGCCATTACATGTGTGGTAAATTTGAACACTAACTGAATTATTCCATCATATTAAGAAATTGCATTTATCTTTCAGGGAGGGAAATATACTGAATATTTACAGTTGAAATGATGTAAGGTCTAAGATTTATGTCAGAACAAAAAGGGGAATACAGAGGGGGGATATAAATAAAACAAGACAGGCCACGAGTTGATAATTACTGACAATGGGTGTTAGTACACTACACATAGTATTGTCCCTATTTTTGTATATATTTGCAAGTTTCCCATTCTTAAATATTAAAATACAAAAAAGTAACCAAAATGACAAAACAAAACTATTTCCATTTATTTTTGCAATGACTAGTCATTTTTTTATAATAGGAAATAATGATATTACACTTTAAAATATAGATAATGCATTTTAAGATAGTTATAATACAATTCTTTACAGGATAAGAGAAAAATCATTCAATTTTGTAAAAATAAACTTGAATCCTTACGACATAAAAAGATGTATAAAATTGTAATTAGTATCAAAAATTTTAATGGTATAATACTAGTCCAATAACCAAATCCAATTTTCCAGACGTACAAAACATTGTTCCCCTTTGAGCAGACACACTTAAAATCAAAACATTATCAACCTAGAGAATCATTTTTCCTAATCTTATGAGTACCTCAAGAATAAACTTACAAAAGCATGACTTTATGAAAAGAGAATACTGAATAGGCTCTCTAGAAAAGTAAATATCTTAGGAATAACAGAGGTACACTTTTAAACTTAATTCCTCAAAACAAAAATGCTATGCTCATAATATCCCACCCTAACAGTCATTTTTTCCTACATTAAAAAAAAATGAACAAATATTTTTGTTTTAATTACTGACTTCAGAATTTTAGCAACATAAATTGATGGATATGTATAATTTTTGTATTATGATGACATTCTAGTCATTCCAGTGTAAAAAGTTTCTCCCCACCTGCCCCTGAAAAATGAAGCACTGAAAGCATATAAACCCATTAAAGAATAGATGCTGGGACATTGCCAGAACAGCAGGGAACCGTAAATGTGCCAAGATTTTCAGGGAGCAAGATGAAATTTCAACCGGAAAAGCAGTCAAAAAATTTAGCTAGATTCATTCCATTTTCTTTGTAAACGTCAAAATGCTACCTCTCTGGGCCTTCCTAAGATCACATATAGAAAAAGTCGATAAAAAAATTTTAACCCTCTGCATAATTGATTCTATACCTCACTGAATGCTGGTGATAATCAAGAAAGATCTCAGATAAAATAAAGAGGAGTCCAGTGAGCAATACTCTGAAGAAAGGATGGCCAATAATACCAAAGAAACCTTCTGACTGCCCAAGAATAGGGATGTTTCCACATGACACAATCTAGTTTTAACCTTCAGTCCCTCTCATCTTTCCCTCAAAGTTGGTTAACTAATTGTTACAGGGAATGGCTATCACATCAGCTATAAATAAAACATATGACTAAAGCATAGAGAATGATCTTTGCTTGTGGAATTAGTTTCACCACTTTACAGACAATCTCATTTGTGTGTGTGCACACATGTGATCACATACGTGGCGTATATGAACTGAACAGGCTCTTCTGATGGAGAAACAAAGCAATCCTGGTACCCCAAAGGTGTCCATAAATATCATACCAAGACCTAGCTTTTAATAAGACTATCATATCTTCTTTATTCCACTGCCCACCCTATAGCCAAAGGTGCAATTATCAAATACACTCATACATACACAAAAAGCCAAGGGCAAATAAGAGGAAAACGAGGAGGGTCTGAATTATCCACTCTCTGGAAATGCTTCTACCATTAGTCCCACAGCCTTATATCATTCCTAGAAAGTAACTAAGGGAGCAGTCTCATTTATTAAGTAAAACATTGAACCTGAAAAAGGGTTAGTTTCCCTTAAGGTACCTCTGTCTGGACTTAGTGTCATAAAGCTGCTCTGAGATGGAAACACAAGGTGTGGAATCCCACAGAGACTGTGCAGAAACAGACACAATCCCAAAGCAGAAGGAAACCCAAAGACTTTTAGCTTTCATCAATAGCAGCAGCAGCCATCCCTCACCTATCATCTACTAGCCACCTGATGTTTATCCACATTTAATAATTGAATCCTCTTTACAACTATATGAGACAGGTATTACTATTATTTTGTAAATGAGGAAAGTTGAGGAAAAAAGGTTAAATAATTTGGCCAGAGTAACATGGCTATTAAGTAGGGAATTCACACCCAGAACACCAGCTCTTTCCATTCCTCACCATGTAACTGGCTATCCTTACTACCTAGTAACAGTCCCAGCATTACACTTGGTGCTCTACATGCATGACATGATTCCTCACAACTACTCTGAAAGATATGCCCATTTTACAGATAAAAATGAGACTTAGAAAGGTCAATCTGACCTCCATGGCCACAAAAAAAGCTGAGCATGGAAATTTATTCCAGTGCTTTCAGGCTCTCATACTTATGCCTTTCCCATTTATCATACTGTTTCCAAAAGTTCTTTATTTTCCAGCTATTTCACACATTCTAGAGACTCGATCATATGATGAAAACTATTATCTCTTCCTTTTAACAGATGATAATAATAGATCCATCAACAGTGGTTTTATCCCCACTTTACAGAGGCTTAGAGAGCTTGGAGAACTAGATCAAGGCAGAAAGTATACATATGGCACAGCCAGAACTTAAGTCCAGTCTGTAAATAACCAAGTATGCAATCATAACAAGTAAACTGTGCTGTCTCCTAGGTATCTCCTGGTTTCTCCAAGAATAGTGTGAGAAGTTTCCAAACTGGAATCATTCAGGCAACACCTTAACATGCCTACATCATGATCTTCCATTGAACCTAGGCTTTTAAAAATGCCAATTCTCAAGCCAGGCACAGTGGCATGTGCCTGTAGTCCCAGCTACTTCAGAAGCTGAAGCAGGAGGATTGCTTGAGCCCAGGAGGTCAAGACTGTACTGCACTATGATCATACCCATGAACAGACAATGCACTCCAGCTTGGGCAATACAAAGAGACCTTGTCTTTAATAAATCAAATGAAAAAGCCAATTCTCAACATGAATGAAAAACTGTGGTATGAAATTCTGTGCTATACTGAATTACTAAAATTTCTATAAAAATAGAAATTAATAACGTAATAAATTATGTTGTGGGGAAGAGTCAAAAAGACTGAAATCAGACTCGGGTTTATTTTGGTGTTTCTGATCAAACAACAGAATTTCTTAATTTGCAATTACTATATTTTTATGATTCAGAGAAACTCAGATTTACTCATGACATTCAAAGAATTTCAGAACTTACCACACATTATCCCCAAGGCTGTGCTGAATACTGCCATATATCCAAAGTAAAATGATGTTTGAAATAAGCCATACATCCTGAAATAAAACAAAATAACTACATGTAGGATGTCCATTTTTACTTTCAACATAAGGACTTAAATTTTAGTATTTAAAGGACAAATTTAGTTTCCTAAATAAAAAGTGAAAAAATGTCTCCACTTACTTTGTTTTGAAAAAATAGTAGTAAAAGGAATACATGTAAACATAGATTGCAGTTGATGCAGCAGAGAGAAAACTTGTCCATTGCCTGGGTTGAGGGGAGAGGAAAGAAGATAACTCTTTTGAATGAATGGCACTGAAACAAAGATTTTAAAACATCCTTTAAAATCCTTTAAAATTTATTTTAAAAACAAATGCACTGACATGGTACTTAAATTTATCAACAAGAAGAATGTCTAAGAATTAGAAAACTTGATCTTGAATTTTGTCAGATTTCCTATTACCAGTGACTGTAAATATACCATTTCATTTTTCAGATCTAAGTCTCCTTGTGTTTAGAATGCAGCAATGCTTCTCATAAAGCTCTTTTTATAACAAGCACTTTGTAAAAATATTTCTAACATAGTACTCACTTCATTAATACATTAAAAATTTCATATTATTTTTTCTCTAAAATATTTATTTTTATAACTGGAAAAAATACCTATGCTACTTTAAGTAACAAAATTTCTTCTGTACAGCTCTTTAACTCCACTTGATAGATTTCAAAGGAAATCTTATTTTAAAATATTATGGTTCCCCAAATTTCTTCCCACAAATAGGTACTTACCACCTGTAATCTTCTGCATTTAGTAGAAAATATGTGCACACAATAGTCACACAGACAGTCACAATGCACAGGATAACCAGCACCAGCATCATGAAGCCATAGACATAATAGATCTTATATGCCCAGAAAGACGTGAAGATGAAATACCTAAGTAAATGCAATAAAGACACAGGTTTCCAGTCTTTATTCTTAAAGCTCACTCTGCTCTTGCTAAGCCTCCCATTTTAGTTCCCATTTTTTTCTCACTTAATGATTTTCTTTCAAGTATCTTCCAACAGTTTCTCTTACCATGTCTCCATCAATTAAATCCACTAGAGTTCTCTCAAAAATATTTTCTTGGATAATCTTTGAAAAACAGATTCTTCAGTAGGGCATTCACCTCTACACAAACTGAATAAATTGGAAGCTTAAAGAAGTATAATGTAGAAAAGAACAAATGATAGCTAAAAAATCCGTATTTGTATCCATATTGTTTTGTAGATACAATTCAAGCAATGCAGTGTTTTATTAAACAGAAAATAAAATACTCTACTAAATAGAAAAATAAGTTAGAGCACCAATGTGTAAAATTAGAAAAAGCAAGCCTAAAGAAGATTCACACTGTCTTCAAAGAACAGCAAGGGAGAGGGCATTCAGATTATTCATTAGGAAAAAATCCTTCACTCTAATCCATTTCCAAGTCATCATTACATTACAACAGAGCCTTTCAGCCCCTTTTCTCTCTTCTTGTTCATTTTTGTTTGTTGGATCATTAATTCTTTTCTTTTTTTTTTTTTTTGAGATTAAGTTTTGCTCTTGTTGCCCAGGCTGGAGTGCAGTGGCACGATCTTGGCTCACTGCAACCTTCACCTCCCGGGATCAAGCGATTCTCCTGCCTCAGTCTCCTGAATAGCTGGGATTATAGGCACGCTACACCACGCCCAGCTAATTTGTTTGTAATTTTAGTAGAGTCAGGGTTTCATCATGTTGCCCAGGCTGGTCTCCAACTTCTGACCTCAGGTTATCCACCCTCCTCGGACTCCCCATCATTCATTCTTTCAACAAATATTTATAGAGCCTACCAAATATCAGGAGGGCAGTGAGAACAGAACAGTGAAGACAACAAAGTCTCTATCCTCAAGAAGACTGCTAGCTGGCTGGGAAACACCCGTAAAGATCATGATACACTGTGATATGTGCTACACGAATGCACATAAGGGGCATCTTCCCATTTTGGCTGAATGGGGCTTTATGAGGGGAGAAGAATCAGATAAGGAATTGGAGGGTAAGGGGAACTATAAGAATGTTCCAGGTATGCTGGGCACGGTGGCTTGCACCTGTAATCTCAGCACTTTGGAAGGCTGAGGTGGGTAGATCACCTGAGGTCAGGAGTTCGAGACCAGCCTAACCAACATGAAGAAACCTCATCTCTACTAAAAACACAAAAATTAGCTGGTCTGTAATCCCAGCTACTCGTGAGGCTGAGGCAGGAGAATCGCTTGAACCTGGGAGGCAGAAGTTGCGGTGAGCCGAGATTGCACCACTGCACTCCAGCCTGAGCAACAAGAGCAAAACTCCATCTTAAAAAAAAAAAAAAAAAAAGAATGTTCCAGGTACAGGAACAGCAAAAGCAAAGGTTAATAAATAAAGGGGATCCACTGCATTTTGAAAATCTAAAAGTAATTCAGTATGGCTAAAACTTTAAATGAAGGGGAAAGAACTAAGAAATGAAGTTGGGAGAAGTGAACAGGGCCGGTTCTTATGAAGACCGTTAATGGTCATGCTATGGAGTTGGGACCTCACCTCAATTAAAATAAGAAGTCTTAAGCAAAGAAATGACATGACACCTTAAACAGACCACTTTGGCTACCAGGAGGAGAATGGGTTTAAGGGTAGACAAAACAGAAGAGAAGTTGAAGAAACAGCAGAGAACCTATCTAGTGGAACACAGTGCCTGGAGAAGCACAAAGACATGTGGTTCAGAAGTATTGGGGACAGGGGTAGAAAGGAAAAAGTAGTCACAGGTCAAGTCTGAGTGAAGGCACAAAGCACTGTCAGACTGGGACTAAAGAAGTTCCTGAACTGGCTTTAATAAAACACAAGTTACAGTGACACACACTCCGACTCCTCTCTAAGGTATAGCTATTTACGTCAGTTGTACCTGTTAGCGCAATTAGACTAAATTGACCATACCTGTTATCCCAGCTACTCGGGAGGCTGAGGCAGGAGCCTCAACTAAATTAAATGTTACATAAACCAATAAATATCAGAGTAAAAATGACGTGTGGTTACTATCAAAATTATGTTGACTGCTTGGAAAGATTCAATCAGGTAAGTCCCTTTTAAAAATTTATAAGATTAGATGTGATTGAGATGGCTATAGACTGGGGGACAAATGTACAAATCTAGAAGGATTCTGTACTTAGAATGCTTCAGACAGGATTTTATCGTCTTCACTTCAAAAAGACTAGAAAACACAAAAGCTGTATTACGAATGTCAAAGAAAAAAATGATAAAATTCCAATTAAAAGAAAGACTGTGGCTCTATATAAAAAAAAAAATCAATGAAGGATGTACATTTACTTGTCTTAAAAATATTATGTATGTATGTTTTTAAATAATTCTCTCACATGAGCCAACTTTTTCAATTAACCAACTACCAAATCCAATTACGTCTGTTAAGGAGACTCCTACCATACAAGAGACAATCAGCAGTGGAGCATCTGGAAACATGTAAGGCTATTTTAAGTTATCACAATGACTGGTATTTAGTAGACAGGAGCCAAGCGTGGATAGCTGCAATACCTGAGAAAGCCCCATACAGTGAACTGTCTTGCCTAAAATAACCAGTGCATTCCCATCAGGTGGCACTAGGACACAGACTAAGAACAGAAAGGCTTTTTTATTTTGCAAAGGTGACAAAGGATGCAGATGTAAAGCACAATAAGTGGCATAGGTGGCATACCTCTCACCCCCAAATACATACACACTTCCTAGCACTCCTGCACGCCTCTATGGAAGGAACCTAGGAAATGACTACGCATCAAAAGATGTCAAGACCTAGACAGACTGGTAGGCAATGGTTTACCTAGTTTCCTAGGGCCTCAAAAATCAATAAAAAACAGGAATTCCTTATATCATGCATATGATCAAAGGCTGGTCTACCATTCTTTAACACATATGCTTTGATTTCTAAGGTCTCCTCTTAGGTGAGGGAAGTCTAGAATATAATACAAAAAGGTATAAACATCACCTGAATATTTAAGAACACAGCAAACAGCTACCTTTATATAGCCTATTAAACCCCTTTCTGGAATCATGGAATTAACAGACTATTAGATGCTCTCCCAGCTGACGACTTCACATGTTCCCTAACTCCTAAATTGTCTTATTATAATCAAATCCCTTGAAACATAAATACATTATCAAAACTTACATTTCAATAAAGATTGAACCAAAAGGTAAAATTCCACCCAGGCAAACAATAACTGCAGGCTCCATGAACCTGGAAAATATTAAAATTAATAGTAAACTTCTAGTATAATTTCCATATTATATAAATGCTGATAACAGAAAGGAGATACTTGACACTTAAAAAGTCATCTCTAAAGGATAGAAACAAACCAGTAAAATGAAAGGCCAAAACCCAAAGAGGCACAATACAAAAGTGGGTCTTCAAATTAGCCACAGGTTATAAGCAATATTCTTTCTGCATTAAAGCCTGAGACAAGTATTTGGAGAACACAAATTACTGACACCAGCAGAACTCAAAAAAGTCTTGTAAGTGTTCCCTGGTTCTACTAGACTTCCATAACTTCCTAGAACTCTGCAGGTACTTATTCACAAAAAGCCAAAGGGAAAGAAAGTAAGAGTCTAGACATTTCCATTTGAAATGATGTTTCCCAAATTGTGGCCTGGCTATTTCTTTGCTCACTCTCTCCTTGGTTCTATAATTCCTTTTCCTACAAATTATACAATTAGGGTATTATGAGTTCTGATTTATAATGGCAGCAGAGAAATAATAAAAAAATAAAATTCAAAGGTCATTCACTCATTCAACAGTTACTGACTGTAACTGGTTATTCCCCACCTGGATGCCTTCTCTCATCTCCTATTATTTCTCTCCTGAAAGCACTGGCTCAAATGTTCTCCCTTTAAAACCTTTGCTGAGTCTCCCAGGAAGTGGTGGGTCCTTCTCCCATTCCTCCACTGCCTCTTGAACATATCTCCACATAGCACTTACCACACTATATATATATATACACACACACACACATATAAAATATATACATACAAAAATATTTTTGTGTATGTACACATACATATATGTATATATGTGTGTGTATACATATATATGTACACACATATAAATACAGATTATAAACCCTGGCAGGCAGAAGCTATTCATGTAGGTATTTCCAGTGCCTAGCACAATATCTGGCACAAAAAAGATCCTAAACTAATAACTATGAAATCAACAAACTAAAAAACTGAGATGAAAATTTAAAAATTTGAAAGCTGAAAAAAAAATAACTTAAAAACCATTTAATCTAGTCGTCTTTATTTTACAGGAAGCCAAGACTCATAGAAGTTAAAAGTCATCTGCCCAAGGTGACACAGTCAATGAGAGGCAAATCTAGAATTTAGATTTATGTTCCCATGATTATTCCCTCCAAAATGGAGACACGTATCAGCCTTCCTATACCTAAATACAACACATTTCTGGTGAGGAAGCTCTCATCAGACCTCCTCTCCTTCACTAGCCCTAGTGACTTAAGAGGAACTTCTGTGACTTCTGACTATGCGTTTCCTTTAACCTTACCCTTCCCAGTAAGGATACTGATGGGCCCTAACAGTCTAATACTGATTAACAAAAAAGAAAAAAATTACTTTAAAAAATAGACTACGAAATTTCTAACCAAAGTCTCTCAAAATCACCAATCTAAAGAAAGAAAAGAATATGGCCAATTCAAACTATAGAGGCTATTTTATTCATCATCCATTTCTATAAATGTCTACACACCTCCATGTCTAGAAAAGACAGAGCAAAATTAGAGATAGTAATAGTAATAAAGCATGTTATATTTATAATCTGGTAAAATATCTAGGGACAGAGACTTTTCAGCGTATATATGCATATACACACCTTATTATGAAAATGTACAGTCTACAACTGTTCCTATAAATAGGGAATGTAATAAATGTACACTAAATTGTACAATATTACAAATGTACACTAAAATATCTGGAAAGATAGTAAATATTGCAGGTTCTGCAGGTGACAGCATCTATCACAACTAGTGATCTGACAGCCCTGATGCTATACCACAAAAGCAGCCACAGATGATATGTAAACGAATGGGCATGGCTAAGTTCCAGCAAAACTTTATTGACAAAAACAGGCAGCAGGTCAGATTTGGCCTGCAGGTTTAGTAAAACTGCAGCTTTAGTTCACACCCACCTCTACACACTAGGAAAGCATCTGACTTAACTGTAAATGGCATGGTACACAGAAAGTGGAATAAGGGTATAATTTATTATTACTCTTAACAATGTAGGTTAAAGGAAGTAGTAAAATGAACTTCTTAAAAGATTGTCTTTCTCATAAACACATGCCAATTCTAAAGTTACATGTACACAACAGCCTTAAGAACTTATACATTGTGTGAACAATCGTTTAAGATTTAGCATTCTCTTTACCATTTTTTCTCCGGTATAGGACGAGGCACAGCATTGACACGACAAGGAAAGTTGGGCTGACCTGACAGATTTCGGCCAAGTATTGTACCAACAAGATTTAGAGGAAGAATAACAAAAAAACAGATGCAACAAACAGCCACCTGTAAATTAAATAAAAATGTGTGATTACTCAGAGAATAATAACATTAATAAAAACAAATAAAACAGACAATTTAAACACAATTTGATCACAAAAGAAAATTTTTAAGTTCAATATAGGCTAAAATTGTGTAAGGTATACACTAATGAAAACAGAGAAAGGTGTGCTTTAAATATTACAAACTAAATGCAAGTTGAACTAGTTCTTATCCACTTTAGTTTTCCACTTTTTCCTATTCTTCCATACTACCTCTACTACAGTCCTTTTTTATCCTCTTTCGCTCTTAGCTGTCATGCTTTTTAAATGAATCTATCCCTTGTCTTTCATTATTATAACCAACTTACCTATTTGGCTATGCTTTTTGAGCTCATAATATGTACTAAGAGCTTTATATGTGTTATTTCCTTATTTTACAGATTATGAAAAGGAGACTCAGAGAAGGCTAAGTAACTTCCCACAGTCACATAGCTAGTGGAGAGCCCGACCAGAATTTCAACTCAGATCTGCCAGCCTCAAAGCCCATGCTCTTTTCTATTCTACACTGCCTTGGAATCCTAATAGAAGCAGATTGCTATCTATGTGTCACTACTAAAATATTACAAATATTTTTCTGCCCATTAGTAGTGCAAAATCTAAAATTATACAGAAGACCATACAGATTCTAGAACCAAAGTGGTCAATTAGAAATATATTTATTTTTGTGGCTTTTTTTTCTTTATAAAATCAGGTACACAAGAACATACACACAAGCTCTTTTCTGGCCAGCCATCTAATTAACATCACTTCACTCTGAACTTCTATAAAATGGAATAGAACTGAATCACCTCTAAGATCGCTTTAAATTATACATTTTAGGTTCTAATAAATAGAAAGTAAAAGCGAGAGAAAAACTGAATGAAACATGTGAAAACACTGATTGAGAGAAATGAAGAGATATGGGATAGGAAATCCATAGTGATTGCACAAGAAGGAAAGATCTCTTCTGAAGCAGTATTACTAAAAAGCCTTCATTAGATCCTTTTGTGTGTCTATGTGTTTTTAAACAAGCCAAAGGGTACTGTCATTTCCTTTTCAGAAAAAACAATGTGTGAACGTTATCAGAGCTCCATAATCCCATTTTAAACATCAGACTCAGGGACTCAATTTATCTGTGTTTCAGTTTAGGCTTAGGCCTATGAATAATATGAATTTATGCTCACATTATAATATTATGTGAAATGTGAAAATTAAGCAGGTGTTTTTAAGAAAGTTTAAGTACTGTTAGGATTATACATGTCATAAGTATGTGGAGTGATAAATTCCATCTCAATTTTTGCTTTTACTTTCTTAATTACTACAAGACTCATAAACCTTAACACATTGTAATAAAGACCTATGTATTTTTTCCTTAGTTTACCAGAACCCTTAATTTCAAATAAGAATTAAAGAGAAAAAGAAGAAAACATTCCTATGTGGAATTACATGCTCTAGAAGAATGATCTTCAAACTGTTCCAAAGAACTCTCAGGCCCTACTGAAGAGCTTCTGGGATTCCACAAGCATTTGATTTGAATATCCTTTTGAAAATTGTTTCTTTTTAAAATACTTTTAACTGTAATAAGATATATACAGATCAAAGAAGTTCTAAACTAAGTATCAGTACACTGGAGATATCATAGCCAGGTTAACGCATTTTCATGCAAACCTCAGAATAAAGTTTCTTATCTCTGTGTATATACTGAACTGAATGAATTTTGTCACTGATTAGGAAAGTTTGTAATCCTATATTGGTCTTTTATTCTATCTTTTTCTCCCCATCCCAATTAAGGCTTGCACATATTTGTTCACTAAAAATTATACAAGCAAAAGTACTACTACAGCATGACAGGCAACTGAGTAGCAGTTGAAGTGAGGGCACATCTTGCCTCCTGTGCACATAACAGTCAATAAAGGAACCTATAGTCTCCAACAGACATTATCAACTGCTTAGCATTTGTCAATATTTTCCCTTTTCTTGTCTAACTTTTTAATATATGATAAAAAATGTGAGCAGTTTGTTAGAAATAGTGATTAAGCTGTGAAACCAGTTCCCCACTCCTTTATGTTCAAGTTGTGGATGAATTTACTGGAGAAATACTCCAAGATTGCAAGGCAAGCTGTTAAAAAAAAAAATTCACATGGAACTAACTCATTTGGGAAGTAGGAATTTTTCTCAATACTGATAACCAAATAAATTGGGTGCTGAAGATATGACTGTTATTCATACCCCTTGATATCAGATTTGTATTCATCACAACTTTATTGGTCTTGTTAAGTTTACAGTGTTAAAATACTTAATTTACAAAATATATTTATACTAATAAGATCATGCTTGTTATCTGTTTTCCGTCTGGAAATCCTTCCACATTAAGGATTTATTTTAGAATGAAATTTAGCAGCTAAGAGGATCTAATATATTGGTGAAAACCCTGGAACTCAAACTAATATAGGGCTCTCCACTATACCCCTAGTCACTGTTCAGAGGAGAGTGAAAGCAGGCAGTGGGGAGAACAAAGATTTACTTACTCCATGTTGAGGGCCTCCCTTATCTACAACAAGAATAAGTTAGAAACAAGTACTGCCTATTGGTACGTAATACCCCAAAGAGCTACATATTAATTAAATCTTCTCAATCTCACATATAAACCAAGAATGTGGCTATTACTTATTCTACCTTTGCTTCCAGACTGGCCTACAGACCAGTATTGCTCATAAACATAGATGTAAAAGCAAATTTTAGCAAATGTAATCCAACAATACATAAAACAAATAATAAATCATGACAAAGTAAAGCTCATCAAAGGAATGCAAGACTGATTAAAATCAGAAAATTAATCAATGCTATTCACCATATTACCAAAATTAAAAAAGAAAAATCACAGATCATCTCAAGAGATGCAGAAAATGCTGTTCTAAAATCCAATATCCATTCCAAAAAAAAAAAAAAAAAACCTTGCAGCAAACTACAAATAGATGGGAACTTTAACAAACTGATGAAAGGCATCTACAAAATAAACATAGCTAGTGTTTTAACTAACGGCATAAGATTAAATGCCTTCCTCCCAAGATTGAAAACAAAGATGTCTGCTCTTGACACTTCTATTCAACGCTATACTGGAGGTTTTAGCCAGTGCAACAAGAGAAGAAAAAAAAAAAGACATACAGATCAAAAAAGAGAAGTGAAACTGTCTTTGTTTAAATTATTTATCTATTTTTTAAAAATGACACCATGTACCCATAAAGATTAAAAATAATAAAAACATTTTAATCTATATAAAAAACTAAAGAAAAGCAACTAGAACTAATGAGTGAATTTAGCAGGGTTGTAGAATACAAAGCCAATATCTCAAAACAGTTTTTCTGCATATAGTCAACACTCAATAAAAGGGTGTAAACTGTGCGAGTCTACTTACAAGTGGATTTTCTTCTGCCTCTGCCACCCGAGACAGCAAGACTGACCCCTACCTCTTCTTTCTTAGCCTACTCAATGTGAAGATGATGAAGATGAAGATCTTTATTATGATCCACTTTTACTTAAAGAATAGCAAATACATTTTTCTCTTTCTTATGATTTTCTTTTTCTTTTTAAGAGACAGGGTCTCACTATGTTGCCCAGGCTGAAATGCAGTGGCTATTCACAGGCATGATCACAGAGCACAACAGCCTCAAACTCCTGGGCTTAATGATCCTTCTGTCTCAGCCTCTTGAATAGCTGGGATTACAGGCAAATACCATACACCCAGCTAATCTTATGATTTTCTTAATAACATTTTCTTTTCCCTAGCTTACTTTATTCTAAGAATCAGTATATAATACATGTAACATATAAAATGTGTTTATCAGTGAGACTTCCAGTCAACAGTTGGCTTATTAGTAGTTAAGGTTTGGGGGAAGGGTCAAAAGTTATATGCAGATTTTCGACTGCATAGATGGGGGTGAAAGTCTGCACCCCAGACTTCATATTGTTCAAGAGTCAACTGTACTGTCATGTGCCACATAACAATTTTTTTTTTTTGGTAAATGATGGACCATATATCTAACACTGGTCCCATAAGATTATAAGACTGTATTTTTACTGTACCTTTTCTATGTTTAGATACACAAATACTTACCACTGTGTTACAACTGCCTACAGTGTTCAATACAATAATATGCTACACAGTTCTGTAGCCTTGTAAGATTAACATATAGCCTAGGTGTGTAGGAGGTTATACCATCTAGGTTTGTGTAAGTATACTCTAGGATGTTCGCACAATGAAAAAACTGCCTAACAACTCATTTTGCAGAACATGTCCCTGGCATTAAGCAATGGGTGACTGTACTAGCAATAAACGATCAGAGTTTGAAATTTTAAAACGGCCAGGCATGGCAGCTCATGCCTATAATCCCAGCACTTTGGGAGGCCAAGGCAGGCAGATCACCTAAGGTCACGAGTTCAAGACTAGCCTGGACAACATGGTGAAACCTCATCTCTGCAAAAATACAAAAACTAGCTGCTTATTGGCACACACATGTAATCCTGGCTACTGGGGAGGCTGAGACAGGAGAATCGCTTGAACCTGGGAGGTGGAGGTTGTAGTGAGCCAAGATTGCACCACTGCACTTCAGCCTGGCAACAGAGCGAGACTGTCTCAAAAAAATAAAATAAATAAAAAATATTATTTACAAACAATAATATGAAATACTTGAGAATAAATTCAACAAAAGATGGCAAACCTGAACACTAAAATCTATGAAATGTTGTGAGAAAAATTAAAGATATCTAAATAAGTTGAGAAATATACTGTGTTCATTAATCAAAAGACTCAATAACGTTAAGATGTCAGTTATTCCCAAATTGAGCTGTAGATTCAATGTAATCACAATCAAAATCCCAGAAGACTTTTTATAGAAACTGACAAGCTGATTCCAAACTTTACATGGAAATGCAAAGATTATTTAAAGAGCCAAAACAACTTTGAAAAAGAAGAATTGATTTCGGGACTTACAAAGCTATAGTAATCAAGACGGTGTGGTATTGGCATAAAAACAAGACAAATTGAAATGAAACGAGAAAATCCAGCAATAAAAATCCACACATATATGGTGAATTAGTTACCAGGGCAAGACGTGCCTGGCAAACATGGTGAAACTCTGTTTCTACTAAAAACACAAAAATGAGCCAGGCATGATGGCGCTTGCCTGTAGTCCTAGCTACTAGGGAGGCTGAGGCAGGAGGATTGCTTGAACCCCATGGGCAGAGATTGCAGTGAGCCAAGATCACATCACTGCACTCCAGCCTGGGCAACAGAGCAAGACCCTGTCTTGGAAAAAAAAAAAAATTAAAAAAAATCAATAAATCTCAAAATAATTTTTATGAGTGAAACAGAAAAGAATATATACTGTATCAGCTACCATTTAAAGGAAATTCAGTAATGCAAATTAAGCTATAAGAGAGAGCAGGCTGGTGGTAACCTAAGAATGGGAGAGAGAAAAAAGAAGAAAAGAAAGGATGCATTACAAAGGTATACAACAAAACTTCTAGATGTGACAAACATTTTTATCTTGAGTGCAGTATGGTTTCCCAATTGTGTGTGTGTGTGTGTGTGTGTTTGTATAAATTCATCAAATTGTACACTTTAAGTTTATGCAACTTATCATGTTAATTATATCTCAGTACATCTGTGAAAACACACAAACAGAAAAGGGCAAAAAACATACCCACTGCTCTCAGAATTAAGCTAGGATTCCTCTTCACAGAAAGGAAGGAAAGAAAAATGGCCAGGGAAAAACACAAACAAACAAAAAAAACACCATCATCACTACCACTAGCACAACAAAGAAAACTAATTATGGGAGAGTCTTAGTTTTCTGTTCTGAAAAACAGGATTAACCGTACCACTAGCTCTGCCTATCTCTTTGGGGTCTTCTGAAAACCAGACAAGATAATGCGTGTGAAAATGCTTTGTAAACTACAAAGTGCTACACAAATATATTATTATTGATCTTTATTATAATTCATCTTCTTAGATCTGGCACATCATTTCAGTCAGGTGAATCTTTTTAGATGCCGTCTTCATTATTTCCTATTACTAGTTTCTTCCCTAGCCTCACATCCCTTTTCAATTTAATCAGCAGACCACCATGTCTCTAAATTATTAATAATCTTTTGAACAGGTCAGAGTCAGGAATATCTGTCACGTTCTACTAAAGGGTAGGATGTACATACTACGGGTAAAAACTCAATACTCTTATAAGGTAGAACCCACTTTCTTCGTTTTCCTTCTGGAAGAGTAAATTTGTCTGTCCAGTTTTACAACACCTCTGCTCTTACCCAGTTACTCAAACGTTACTTAATATGATCTCTCAGTATCTCTAAAATATCATTTATAGGAGCAAAAATACTTTTTTTTCCAGCTAAGGCAGCTGGGTACTCCTGTACAACCAACTGCCTTGGCTTCACGTCCCTCTTAGACCAGGGAATCTTTCCTCTTACTTTTCTTGTTTGAAGATTATATTTTATTTGATGAAAAATAAAGAGGAAGAATGGGATGGAGTCATTCTCTTTTTTTTTTTTTTAACTCTGTTATATCACTGATCCCACATAATGAGCCTTTGATCTTGCTGTGAAAATATCCTTATAAAATCCTTTTACTTGCTTTTTAGCATTAACAGCTCACCTTCGATGATGAAGTGTTTCTAACATTAGTTTTATAGATCTTTTTAGAAAAGAAAGATTAGTTCCCATGCCTCTATAAGTTTTAAAACTCTGTAATTCATTTCTTTGTCCCTTGGAATCCTACAACAACAACAAATTTTAGGATCTGAGATTTACAGCCCACGAAAGAAAGACTTCATGTCTAAAATTCTTTTCCAGAACATCTTGGCAAATCTTTCCTCGTTCCCAAGGAACAGGACCACAACCTCTGGGTATAGCACCTAAATCATTCTTGGACAAATTCCCAAAAGAAAAAGTTTTTAACTTTCCAGAATAAATCTAATTTATTTTCTTTTTTTCTTTTTTTTTTTTTTTGAGACAAGAGTCTTACTCTGTCACCCAGGCTGGAGTGCAGTGGCGTGATCTCAGCTCACTGCAACCTTAGCCTCCTGGGTTCAAGTGATCAAGTGATTCTCCTGCCTCAGCCTCCCAAGTAGCTGGGATTACAGGCCTGCGCTACCATGCCCCGGCTAATTTTTGTATTTTCAGTAGAGATGGAGTTTCACCATGTTGGCCAGGCTGGTCTCAAACTCCTGACCTCAAGTGATCTGCCTGCCTCCACCTCCCAGAGTGCTAGGATTACAGGCGTGAGCCACCACACCTGGCCAGTTGTGGAAACTTTCATAGAACAGAAAATTAGAGTGAAGATCACCCAGAAAAGGGGCTCAATATCCAAGAGATCAAAGGAATAGGAAACAGATAAGGCCTGGGGAAGAGCACTTAGGAGGATCTGAAGACTCTGATCTTCAAATTAGGGTATTCAGTTAGTAGGGGTACCTGGTTTCTCAGACACATGGTACCTATGGTCTGGGAGCCTTTTAGCTAACAGATCCATGCCCAGATGCCAGGAACTGGAATCAGGTAAGCACTACAGATTGGGTTTAAATCAGGACAGACTAATTAGCTTGAAAGAAAGCCCTGAGCATTAAAATTTTTTAAATCCCCAAGTGATTCTAATGTGTGCCCAGGGTTGAGAATCACTGAGTTTATGACAATATGTAACCATTTCCTTTATAATGTCAACAAGTCAAACAACTAAAACCACAAATTTAAGTACTTAAAGTACTTAATGAACAGCTGGGTCAAATATTCACTTCAGTCCTTCAATTTCATGTTCTAAACAAGTTTTCATGCTCTTAAATGGAGAAGAGACGGTAAAGTACACACCTGATTAAAATGTGAGGCCAAGGGAATGCCCTTCCCTCGGTATTCCTTCATTAGAATGCAAATTAAGAACATAACATTATAGGAGCCTGCCAAGTACCAACAGTTAGTCTTTTATTCACTAAAGATGAATTTAATAAACCCTCTCTGGCTCAGCAGACTTTAAATATTCTATTTTAATAATTTGTAATTATTAAATTATCTAAAGGCAGCCAATCGAGGTGGCTTACACTTGTAATCTCAGAACTTTGGGAGACCAAGGAAGGTGGATCACCTGAGGTCCAGAGTTCGAAACCGGCTTGGCCAAAATGGTGAAACCCCGTCTCTACTAAAAATGCAAAAATTAGCTGTGCATGGTGGTAGGTGCCTATAATCCCAGCTACTCGGGAGGCTGAGGTAGGAAAATTGCTTAAACCCAGGAGACAGAGGTTGCAGTGAGCCAAGATTGCACCACTGCACTCCAGTCTGGGCGACAGAGCAAGGCTCTGTCTTTAAAAAAAAAAAAAAAAAAAAATCTGTTTGTCTGTCTATCTAAAGGCAAATTACACTGAATATTAACATTTAAAACTACATTTACAAAGTGATAAAATTTACAATTTAAGCAAGACAAAGCAACTTTTAAATACCATTTTCACCAATATCAAGTTTAAAACACGCTGAGAAAAATTTTAACAGAACCAGAATTTTAATTTTTAAAGCATTATAAAAATAATCAGTTCAGCAGATGATCTTTAAAAAGTAACTTGACTCACTCTATATACTTTCTGGTGGCCTGGAACTACTACAAAGCAAATTCTTTCCAGGTCTGATGTAACTAATTACCTTTCCCTTTTCTAACCATTATCACTTACTTTCGCTTGAAAAAAAATTTCCATTTTGAAGTAAGTTTCAAAATATTCCTAACTAAAAAGTATTAAGGATTTGTAAAAATGTGTACTATCCAATGTGTCTTTTTGGACTATAAAACAAAATCACCTGAACTTTCTGTGAAATTATTTGTTAACTCCCATATAATAGAAAGAAAACCCAAACAAGATTAAAACACAGAGATGTGGGCTCTAGTAGCAGTTCCACCATGAACTGTCTGCATGGCCATGACTGAGTTATTGAGCCTCTGTTAAAAGCAATAACCACCCTGCAACTTGATGCATGTGTATATGTATGTACGTGTATGCACAAGTGTACATTAAGCCTTCACTCTAGTCTAGGCCTAAAATTCTGTTTCTAGTAAAAAGGTAATAACAAGAAAAATTGGGAGACTGTGGGTTAACTCAATTTATGTGTTCTAGTTTTAATATATTTAAATAATTCAAAGCATTTCAAAGCCTGTGATTACAGGTAAGATGTGAAAGTATTTTAACATCTGTAGCAATGTACATCTTAGTGAGGTTCTAAGAAAAGTATGTTAATACAAAAAAGGTGTCATGGAAAAGCCTTACTTCCTACCACTGTACTCACCTAGCACCTTAAAACACCCATGTTTTGTGATTGTCATTCTTTCTCCAAAATATATTCACCAGTTCTTCCCATCTCTGATAAAAAGCTATAGTGGTCTCTTTTAAAGACAGCCTTTCACTTTACTGTCTTACAGATTCAAGAAAAAATAAAAAGCCAATTATTGGTTTAAACTTAGCCAAAATTGTATGAAAACAACAATAGCATTATCCTCATTTAACTTTACAGAACTGAGTAGGGACTCACTGAAACTATCAAAACGAAGACATATTTTGGAGGGACAGTAGATCTCAGTTAGAATGCATATACTTTTTCAGTTTAAAAGTAAGATTCAAGCAACTTACCATTGTTCCAAAAGGAATGGCTCTCGAAGCATGGTAATAAATGGCTATGAAATTGATGAAGAAGGCAGTGCCGCAAACCATAGCTGGGATAAGGAAAGCCCCAATAAACATCTGCTTTATCCATCTCCTTCCTGAAAAGAAAGGAAACTATGAAAGTTTAAAATATAATTATTTAGTACCAAATTATCTGTTTGAAATTTTAAAATAAAGATCATGAAACTTAACATCTTAATTGTTTCAAAACAATAGCTAATAAGTACCACAGCTTTTCAATAAGTATAGTGGAATCACAGCTTCTAAAGTAGGTACACTAGAATAGAGCAATGACCTGTAGTAACACATTCTGATGTTTTGTCTTGATTCTGCCACTGAACTGCTGTGAACTTTCGTAAGCCACTCTCTCTCTCTCTCTAGGCTACAAGTTGGCCTAGAAAGGGGTTTTTATTATTGGTTTAAAATAAACTGACCAAAAAAAAAAGAGAAAGGGGTTTTTAACTATTTCTTGGAGTTCTGGAGCTTCTTGGCATGCCCATGAAGTCACTGGTGAAGAAAAATCCCAAGTCCCCTTACCCCTGCCTTCAACCAGAACAATGACCTTTTCAACAGTTTTACACAGTGGAGTTTCATGTAAGCTTTCACTTGAAAATGTTACTGCTTTAAAAAGAAGAAAAGAGCCAAAGAAAGAAAGAGAAACCCACTTGTGATTTTTAGCACCCTAAGACAGGGCAAAAAAAATTTAAAAATAAAATAAAAAATAAAAAACCCTGAGTTAGATAGTTTCTAAGTTTGTTCTTAGCTCTATAATTATAAATATGTATTTAAGAGCATTTGTTTGAAAAGAAAAAAAACAGTGTGTTTCATAAGCTCTCTCTCAGCAATCAGAACTACAGATTTATAAATTTTACTATTTCTCTATGCCTCTGTGTATTGAGAAATTCCATACAAAATTCTATACATTGAGCTTCTATTATTGAAATAATTAAGGGAACAAATTTTTTGACTATGTAATAAAAAAAATCTTCAACTGTGCTCACATAGACCAGAAGAGCAACAGGGAGCTGTCTTTCTAATATAGCAGAGTGCAAAGCTGGCAGAAAATATCTTCATACAGCTTAGAAATACTGGATTACTATCAAAATTCAGCTCCATAATCATAAGCAACAGGGACCCAAACAGAAATTACATAGAAAAATAAGCAATATTCTAACTTTTGTTTTCTTCTATATAAAGTTCTTTTAAAACAAGTGTTACAGAATTACTACCTTAAATTGTAACATTCCTCCAGAAAAACTGCTTAATTCTGAGCTTTCTCTCCTATTTCATTTTTTTTCCAGGTAAATTTCAAAAACCTCTCCTTTCTAACTGATACCTAGCATTTGAACAACACAAAAAGGTGGTGATTAATTAAAGTATTACTTCTATTTAATTCCAACACCTTTCTAGCATGTTCTTTTCCTGCACTTTCCACTAACTTCTCGGATTCAGACATGTATTAATAAAACTCTGGCCAGGTGTGGTGGTTCACGCTGATAATCCCAGCACTTTGGGAGGTTAAGGCGAGCAGATCCCCTGAGATCAGGAGTTCCAGGATCAGCCTGGCCAACATGGTGAAACCCCATTCCTATTAAAAATACAAAAATTAGCCAGGCATGGTGATATATGCCTATAATCCTAGCTACTGAGCAGGCTGAGGCAGGAGAATAGAACCCAGGAGGGCAGAGGTTGCAGTGAGCTGAGATTGTGTCATTGCACTCCAGCCTGGGAGACAAGAGCGAAACTCCAACTCAAAAAAAAAAAAATAATAAATAAAACTCCTTATCCAACTTTTATTTCTCTCTTTCTTTCTAACAGTTAAAAAGAATCCCATATACATTCCACTGGGTACAATCAGTAGCCCAGGTATCTGCATTGCGGTGCTTTCTACTACTCCTCAGACCCTTGAAGTCTCTGGTTAGGTCCACTGGCTTCAAACTAGATCTACAGCATTACAGTGCACTAAGGACAGTGTGAAGACCTTGAGCTTCACTGTAGTTCAAATCCTGAGATAACTCTGAAAAATTCTTGATTGCCTGGGTTGACTTCTACGTTAACGTGGTTTTTGGGGATTGATCAGACAAAATATCGGAACATTATCAGATCTCCTTAGGACATCACCAATCAGAACATAATCTTTAGATTACATTTTTTAAGACCTGATATTCCTAGACCTGAGCCTGAACTTTGTCAGCGTTCAAGAATAAGTGTAGTAAAGGAAAGTTAGGCTGGGTGTTCTTAACTTGCCATCAGACTAAAAGCAAATTTATGTCCAACTTTAAATAAATTTCCTGTTTTAAATAAATCTGTTTCTGTTGTAGAGACTATTTTGAGAGTCATAAACTAAAATTTTAGCCCAACTGGTTACCAGGTCAAATTCAAAGTAGAATGCATCCTAATTTCCTTAGGATGTAGTCCTTTGTGACAGGACTCGGTTCCCGTCTCTAGAATTCGAATTTAGAGACTGAACACCTACCTAAAACAGTCAGGAACCCATAATGACACTCCCTCAGTCAATCCAAATAATTATCTACACTGACGCTATAGGTCACATTAAGTCTAGGAGGATCAATAAAAAAGCAATGGTAAACCAAGATATCCCGAGAAAATTTTAAATAATCCTACGCTCTGATTTCCTATAACCTATAAGTGTGCCTAGTCTACGAAAAGAAGGCAGGATTCCCTAATGCTGACACTGCTTAAGATGGGCTATGGAAAATCATAACTCCATCCTTGGAAATACAACTTTATGGTCTTTCAACAAGACTTCATTCATAAACTAAAATATGCAAATCTACATTTCTGTACTTTTCTGACCACAGACTACTGCAGGGAATACAAAGGAATTTAAAGACCCCTGAATGCCACTGCAGATAAAACACCAAGGAGCAGTATCCTTGTATCATCGTGTATTAGGTCCATCATTTTCAGGTAATAGTAGGAAAGGAGCAATAGGATATTCAAGACAAAGTGCTCTGAGCAAGAGACTATGACAAAGAATAGCTGAAATCTTTGCAAAGGGTCCTTTGATAAATATTAACAGTCAACAGAAATACATAGTTTTCCTTCCTATTCTCCTTCCATTGTCCAGAAACTTTACCCACAGGTCATTACACATGCTTTTAAATTCATCTACAAAGCTTTTTTTCTGTGTGGATGCATCACATGTAGCATACCTAGAGCCAGGCACCTCAAAGCAAATAGTATCAGTAACTGAAATGCACTCTCGTACGTGTTCCTCAAGCAAATTACATGGTGCACAAGGGAGATTATCTACTAATTATTCTTAATTTTAGGAAATAAAATGTGAGAATTCCACAAAAGCAAGACAGAACACATAATAGGTTTGGTAGAAATTACGTGAAACGAAATAACAAAGAATTTTACAATGGCCATTCTGCCCATTTTAAATTCCAGATATCTCACAGTAGGCCAGGCACAGTGGTGGCTCAAGCCAATAATCCTGGGAGGCCAAATCACTTTAGGTCAGGAGTTCCACACTAACCCGGCCAACATGGTGAAACCTCGTCTCCACAAAAAATACAAAAATTAGCTGGGCATGGTGGCGCACACCTGTAATTCCAGCTATGCAGGAGGCTGAGGCACGAGAATCACTTGAACCTGGGAGGTGGAGGTTGCAGTGAGCAGAGGTTGCACTACTGCACCCCAGCCTGGATGACAAAGTAAGACTGTCTCAAAAAAAAAAAAAAATCTCATAGTAAAATATTAGCATCTGTAATTGAAACTGTGAAGTGAGAATTCCTAAGTTACCTCCTTGTCTAGCATACAGACTTCCTCCAAAATAACCATTCACTGGAGACGTAGCAGCATAGACAAATATGGCTGTACTGAGCATTGATCCCCTCCTAAAAAGGCAAAATATACACATATGTGATAAATTAAAACCAACAATTTAAAGAAAACATCATATAGTCTATTATATTAGCACTAGTTTAATTTCAAAGATAACTTTAACAGAAACACAAAAATATCACACCCCGGACAACAAATAAAACGCAAAAGATTCTCTATAGTGAATGAATTTGTAGTTAAAACCGCATTTATATGATACCGCTGATACTAATTTTTTCAACCTGCAGTTAAATGTCATGATATATTCTAAGCAAGTATTCCATATTTATTCGGCAAAAATACTAGAAGCTGACCCTAAAACTGTTTTGTGACCCTGTAAACCAACCCCATCATATGGAACAAGATGTTCATTTGCTAAGAAAAATGACTAGAATAGTCCATTTCATAACTTGATTGAACCGCTTATAATTCTTGCCTGCAACTAGAAATAAAACAGTAGTATAATCTATACTAAATACTATTATTTTAGATGAAATAACACTGAGACTTTCCCCGTTCCTCTGATACTGCTGTAAATGAGTTTTAGGCCAGTCACAGTGGCTCACACCTATAATCCCAGAACTTTGGAAGGCCAATGTGGGCAGATCACTTGGGGTCAGGAATTCGAGACCAGCCTAGCCAATATGGCAAAACCCAACCTCTACTAAAAATACAAAAATTAGCCAGGTGTGGTGGCAGATGCCTGTAATTCCAGCTACTTGAGAGGCTGAGGCAGGAGAACTGCCTGAACCTGGGAGGCGGAGGTTGCAGTGAGCTGACATCGTGTCACTGCACTCCAGCCTGGATGACAGAGTAAGACTCAATCTCAAAAATAAATAAGTAAAAACTTAAAAATTAAAATCAGACATACGATTTTTAAAAAGTCTATAGGTCCTTTACTTCTTTGTTCACAAATATTCTATGGGCATTTCCTCCCCTTGTCCCTCAAATAAACCATTTTTATCTACACTGAAAAAGTAACAGTCCTCCTTATTCATCTCTCCAAGATGGGAGGTGGGGAACATCTGAAGAGGTGTTTAGCTTATACCTGCCACACCCTTACCATTCTCCACTGAAAAGTTTCAGAGTAGTAGCAGCAGCATTGCCAAATTTATCCCTCACCTTCTCAAACTCTATGCCTTCTCAATATCACACTATAACAGGCACCCACATTGATATTGCTCCACTACCTTATACTCTCAAAATATTTTTCCTCTCTGATTGCTATAGTGACCACAGGGGCAAAGTAATTTTAACATTACATTATCTGCTCTTTATCCTTTAGAATCATTCCTATTCAAGTGATTTATCCCAATTTTGTGTGCAAATTTTTCATTTTCTCACCACTTTGTATTGTTATTACCTTTGTTTTCATTTCCATAACATAGCAAATTAAGAAAAGAGTTCTGGAATAAGATTGCCTAGGTTTCAATCCCAGCTCACTAACACTCTTTACTAATAAGGGGTGCTCATTGATCTCAATCGTATTATTTCTCTGAGCTTTAGTTCCCTGGTCTGTAGAATGGAAATAGTACAGTTCCTTCCCAAGGTTGATGTGAAGATTAAAGGATCAAATGTGCATAAAACACTTAACATGGAACGTCAATAAGTTAGCTAATACTTTTATATAAAAATAAATCTTTAATGCTTTAATGCTTATCACAGAGGTAATGAATTACATTCACTTCAAATAAAGACAACATAGAACTACCATTTACAGTAATTATAGGCTAAAATAACAACGCACGGCTTGCCTGCTAATATTATACATTAGTGAGTGGTTTCTTATTTATAAAAGCTGAATGAAGATCTTTAAGTAGAAGAGCTTCTGCATTAAAACAAAAGAAAACAAAGCAAAACAAAACAAAACAAACGCGTTGCCTTAACACTAATATTTTGAAAAGGAAGAGGCAAAAATCTGGATTCTAGAAGAGATTATCTTCCAGTGGCTCATAAGACTGCAACAGTATAGCCACTGTCAATTCGATAGTGATTAACTTAATCTAGTGTTTCATGTAAAGCACAACTTCTTGGTAGATTTGAAATATTTTTCTTCTATTTAGGATCCAGTTTATCTGAAATACATTATACCCTAAAATACAAACTACTCACCAGAACTCTGAAGTTACTTTGGGTTATTTTAAAGCTTATGTGGTAAATGAATTAGAAAGGTTATATTAAAGAAACACAACCACAACTACAGAGAAATAGCTTTGTTGGTTAATACATATTCATTTCAGTTCAACAAGCGTTACTGACTGAAGACCTTCCACATGCAAAGCTCCTTATGTAGGTACTTTGAGAATTCAAAGGTAAGTTATGACCTGGTCTTTAGGCATGACTGCTATAGTGGATTGCTTAGAGGAAACAAATATTTAGTATACAGTTAAATATTTATGCAACTAAAGAGCTATTTTTTCAGCAAGAATGTACTGCTTGCCCACCAAATGCCAGGCATATGGAGGAAAGAATGCATTAGGAACTGAAATAGAGGCATGAAATTAACTGGAGAAAAGTGTCATTCTGATTGAGGACTTTGTAAGGTGGCACCTGAAATGCCTGAATTATAATCGCTACCACTCAGGCACCAGACTGTGTTTGCTTCATAGAGGTTATGGCTTTCTGACAACTGAATAGGGACCTGAGATCTTTTGTGAATGCAGAACTTTTTCACATAAAGACCTCAAATCAAGAATTTCTTCCAAATGGTTTTGTTTGCAAAGAAAAAAATTACCAAAAATCGTGTCAATATAGGATAGCTATTGACCTACGAGTTTTTTTTAAAAGAAGTTATGAATTATTTTTCTAACCTTATGTGACTTTTCATCACTGTTTTTACTATTATTTACAGCAATGCTTTCTTATACTCTGATATTTTCCAGTTCTGAAGGTAAATATGAAGTAACTCAGTAATTAAAATTCTTGTACTTCTGATGAAGCTCTAATTGGATCTTCAACTTTCAAAAAAAATGCCTATTTACTTTGTCAAACAGCTCTGGATTAAAAGTAACCTCTGTTCATATTCTTTAATGGAACATAATCTATAACCACAATGTTCGGTAACGCTAATAAGTTTTGGCATGTAACAGAAAAATACAGATTACTGTTCGTTATTTAATTTGTCTGCATTTATGACATTTATCATAAATTGTAAGATAAAGGAAATAAGTAAATCTTTAATTATGACTGACTTAAAAGATTCTGATGATTAAAACTATTCAAGAACAATAAAGACATAATAAAGTGTAGGCACTTACTCAGTATATAAATCTTCTATCATTGCAACAATAATAACGATGAGAGACACAGCAAATATCTGACAACCAGAACCAATGAGAGAGGAAAATATCAGTGGGTGACTTGATGGTCTAAATACATCTCCGTGCACCTGTTTCCATCCATATTCATCTCCTAGGTCTCTATCCTGAAAACAAATATATATATATAGAGAGAGAGAGAAAAGCAAATCATTCAGAATCAAACTAAAACACAGAAAATAGGTAAAAATTACAGTTTTAAGTTTCCTCCCTCCAAATTTATAGCTACTTAAAGAAATTCAAAACATTGAGAAAATATATTCCAAAGTTAACATAATCACTGCTTTAATAACAATGTTAAAATGCTGAGGTTCAGGAAGTTGATCCTGGTTGTGCTCAGATAATCTCAAATAATGGAAAAAGAAAAGGTCTAGTAGCAAAAAGAAAAGGTCACATTGGGAGAACAGTGAACTGACTCTCTTAGTGTCACTTTCAGACACTACTCTTGCCATTCACATCATAGCTGTCATATACAATCAGGGGCTAGGTGGAAAGTGACATGAGAAGAGTATCAAAACCAGTACTAGATGCTCTAAAAATGCAGAAATGTCCTTTAGAGCCTAGAATCTAAGAAAACATATGGGAGAAATATTGGATATGGATGTTTTTATTTAACAGTCTATAAAACATTTTTTTTAAAGAATTTTATTTTTAAGCACTTAGTAAGCAAGTACTCCTTAAATAGTTTCTAACAAAGCTTGCTCCTAAAACAGTACTCCTTAAGGAACAGCAGTCCCTCAAGGTAATCTGTTTTCGTGGGGAGAATCCTGATCAGAGGCACCAAATGCTTTATCCACCTTCTAATATTTCACAATATACTCTAGTATATTAAAATTTAAAAGTTTAAACCATTTCCTAAGTCAGGCATGGAGGCTCACACCTATAATCCCAGTACTTTGGGAGGCCAAGGCAGGAGGATTGCCTGAGGACAGGAGCTAGAGACCAACCTGGGCAACAAAGTGAGACCTGTCTCTACAACAAATAAGAAACAGCCAGAGGTCGGGGCATGTGTCTGTAGTCCTAGCTACTTGAGAGGCTGAGGTGGCAGGATCACCTGAACTCTTGAGTTTGAAGTTACAGTGAGCTATGATCACACCTCTACACTCCAGCCTGTCTCTTAAAATAAATCTCCTAAATTTATTTAATGATACAGTATACCTACATAGAATATCTATTAGCTACCACTCTACATAACACACTTTTTGTTCTATAACTTAGTGAAAGAACTTAGAAAACAAATCGTTCCTCTGAGTCCACTAAACTAAATACAAATTAATCCTTCTACTCATTCCCTGAATTTTAAGCAATATTTAACACTATTCAAAAGTTACTAACACAGGTCTACATCCTCCTAGCTGCAATTCTGAAATAAAAAGTTCAAAAAACTAAAAGTTTATTTCTTAGTTTTGACATACTCTTACTTGGTGGCAAAACCTGGCTTGAACTAACAAGAGGTTATACTATTTATTTATCCCACTTTAGGTGAATGTTCATATGTTTTGGTGAAAAAAAATTAATTTTATTTCATTACAGGGCATGGTTACAGACCACACTTGGCATTTTATATTTTTCTTAACTCTAAAAATCCTGAACTCTGGAAACTCATCTGGCCCCAAGGACTTCTGATAAGAAATTATGACCTATCTTCCAATATTTAAAACTTAACACTCAGTTAAAATGTTTTTACAAATATGTTTACTCACCATATCATCCATTTCTTCCTCTTTACTGTACCGAGCATAATCTTTTCTTAATGTTCTCATTAAAATCATTGAAACTAAGCCCACCAAGAAGATCACCATCATGAAGGAGTTGAAAATTGAAAACCAATGAATCTAAAATAACAGAAAATAAAATGTTACCAACCTGCAATATCAGCCACAAAATTCATAGGTTCCAAGAGGACAACTGGATGTTAATGCAAAGAAAAAAAGTCTTTTAAAATCTTTTAGATAAAAATCCAAATTTAAGACACTTTGAGGATGAGTATTCATTATGCTAAGGCTTATTTACAATAAGCTCCCATACATGTTAAAAACATGCTACCATTTATATAAATTTCAAAATCAAATTTACTGTTTAAAAAAAGGTATAATTTGGCCATACAGCCTATGCTATTCAGCATTAAAATAGTATAGCATGGAAAGGCAGCATGCTTTCCATAAAACAGTATGGAAAAAACACGGGCTCTGGAGTCAAACATAGTCAATTTCTGGCTATGTGACCTCGGGTTTCTCATCTGGAAAATTGAGAAAATAATGCTTACCTTTTAAGTGATTTGTAGGGCTTAATTTATATATATATAAATATATATAAT